>OZ024830.1:51051393-51253892 GCA_964016985.1 Anodontia alba
TCCTCCCACCACTTTTCAAACCAACGCTGAAATGGAAGTCTTTTTCAAAGCACATTCTTTGTTTTTTGCAAATATAACTCTTGTCTGGACTGCTTAGACAGGACTGAATACATGACAACATAAGATGCTTATTAAAAAATACAGACGCGTTCTGATAATTTTCAGGATACCATAAATGCTTATCAAATGCGTGTTTTGATACTGTCAGTCTCATGGTGACTGAATGCAGGGAAACGTATGATTTGATGAGAGTCAGGAGGCCCGAAGAATTATGCTTATGCAACAAACACAAACAAAGAAACTAATATTGTAATTTTGGACATAAGGTGGTCAGCTGACCTATGCAGTCTACATATCTGATTGGTTTTCAAAAATAGCTACTCGGGCTGTCACGTGATCAAGTCACATGACGTTTTACCGGTGTGATAGGTTTATAAAAATAGCAACTTTGGTTGTCACGTGATCCCGTCACGTGGTTGATGCTATAGTTAGCTCGGATTAGTTTTATAAAAATAGCAATTCTGGTTCGAATTCTTCGTGTTTGGACAACTCTTTACAACTATTTTGTTAGAGGATTAAGTCCTTTTGTCAATACGACCATTGAAAGAGTTAACCCTTTTGTTCGTGTACCAGACGTTGTGGCAACTTTAATGGAAGTACTTCGATATTACACAAAACGAGGAACAAAAGATTTCACTTTGGAGTCTTAAAATAGACAATCAAATATAATACGAAAGTCATTTCATCGCTGGCATCGAAGAGTTAAAATCGTCGAGGTAAGAGATATAATTTTATTCGTTAATCGTTAAATATTGGTCAGTTAGTAGTTAACCTGTAGTAGTTAACCTCTATAGACCAGCTGAGTCAGCAGTTTTTCCTATATAGTCCATATAGATGACGTCATCTAGTCCTGTGGAGTCAATTATTGGAACTGGTCAGGTGTGACAGCCATCGGAGATTTCCTAACCTATCGATCGATATTAGAATGATGCAATATTGCATGCTGTTGTAAAATCGAAAACATGATCTGACTTGATAAGTCGCTTGTCAAGAGCCAATCAAATAACCTTCGAATTATTTAAATATCTATTTTCCGATACAGAATTTATACGGCAAAAGCCCATCGACACAAGAGTATCTAAATAAACATTTAGACAGGTACGAGTAAGTAGCAGACGACATTTTACTGCTTTCATTTTCTTATAGTCACTTAAACCAGCGATGTTAAAGTTTTCCTATAAAGCAAACGACAGTTATATAGGTAAAGTCATACAGGTAAACTGGTTCTCCGTTTACCTATACAGTACTATATCGGCAGAGGAACCGAATAATATTGGTCAGTTAAAGACACATTTTGGATTGCATAAAACCCTAATGACTTAAACTCATCTCTCATTAGTAGTTGACCTCATCTCAATAGACCAGCTTAGTCAACAGTTTTCCCTATATAGTCTATGTAGATGACGTCCTGTGGAGTCAATTTTTCTATGTCACAGTCTATGTAGATGACGTCCTGTGGAGTCAATTTTTCTATGTTACAGTTTATGTAGATGACGTCATCTAGTCCTGTGGAGACAATTATTGGAACTGATCAGGTGTGACAGCCATCGGAGATTTCCTAACCTATCGATCGCTATAAGAATGATGCAATATTGCATGCTGTTGTAAAATCGAAAACATGATCAGACTTGATAAGTTGTTTGTCAAGAGCCAATCAAATAACCCTTTCGAATTATTAAAATATCTGTTTTCCGATACAGAATTTATACGAAAAAAACTAATCGATACGATAGTATCTAAATAAACATTTAGACAGGTAAGTAGCAGCCCACATTTTACTGCTCTCATTTTCTTATAGTCATTTAAAACAGCGATGTTAAATTTTTCCTCTAAAGCAGACGACAGTTATACAGGTAAACTGGTTCTCCGTTTACCTATACAGTAATATATTGGCAGAGGAACCGAATAATATTTGTCAGTTAAAGACACATTTGGATTGCATAACACCCTAATGACTTAACCTTATCTCAAAAGACCAGCTGAGTCAGCAGTTTTCCTTATATAGTCTATGTAGATGACGTCATCTAGTCCTGTGGAGTCAATTTTTGGAACCGGTCAGATGCGACAGCTATCGGAGATTTCCTAACCCATCGATCGATATGAGAATGATGTAATATTGCATCCTGTTGTAAAATCGCGGCGGCCATCTTCGATTGACGTCATGGTGTGGCGGCCATGTTGGATACTGTTTATAGGTACTTGGAAAAACCGGACTGCGTTTGCGCGGCGGCCATCTTGATTTTATTTTTAGAAATTGGTTATTTTATAGATTTCTGACATGGTATACAGAGCTGACTTGTATACTCGATCTAGGGCTTGATCACGGACATTGAAGGTCACGTCCTCGGCCTTAGACGGAGGCTATCTAAGTTGTATAATCATATCCATTTCTTTGCCAATGGATAAAATTCGGTGTCATTATGTGCGGAGGTCCTATCGTTATATCAAAAATATATATTTACCGAATACTGAACCAAACTGCAATGAATTGTATAAAATCAAGAATACCTGCGCGGTGACTATATTGGAATCTATATTTAACGATTAACGAATAAAATTATATCTGTTACCTTGACGATTTTAACTCCTCGATGCCAGCGATGAAATGACTTAAGTATTATATTTGATCGTCTATTTTAAGACTCCAAAGTGAAATCTTTTGTTTCTCGTTTTGTGAAATATCGAAGTAATTCCTTCAAAGTCGCCACAACCGTAGACGTCTGGTTCACGAACAAAAAGATTAACTGTTTGAAGGGTGGTACAAAAAGACTTAATCCCTCAATAAATGAGGCTTTACTTGTCCAAACACGACCAGTTCGAACCAGAATTGCTATTTTTATAAAACAAGCCTGGCTAACTGTAGCATCAACCACGTGACGGGATCACGTGACAACCCTAGTAGCTTTATTTGAAAATCAATTACATTGCGTATACAAATAAATGAACCGACCATGTGACAAATGTCTATTTTTACAAACCAATTAGAACTAAGAACGATGATGTCGTTTCTAAAGATACAGAGAAAGTCATCCTCGTTTTGTATTAGAAAGAGTTTATAAGAAATATCGCGAACAAACCCAATCATTCTCATTGTAGAATTCATAGCAACAACATGGAAAATATCACAGCGCAGTTCGAGAGCATGGTGAACATTTTTACCGACGCCGACGACGATGAATTTTGCGGCCACATGGGGGATCGTAAATTCACCGGCGGTCAGGTTTCGAACTTTTCGAATTCGGAATGGAGAATATGAAGACGAGTTCGAGATTGAGCAAATGGATTTGATCCTTCAGCATATGGAAACGCCAATGGAACAAAACACTGAGAATTTTGAGCTGGCTTTGGAGTATGTAAGAGAAAAAGAAGAAATCCAAGAGTCGATCAAGGCTATTTTATTTGACGACGAAATGAATGAATTGTCAGAGCCTGTATCGGAGATGGGGAATGGAACCCCACTTCGTCAGATGTGTAGACAGGGCAGAAATAACTTGCACCCTGCCTTTCGAACCTTGTTCCAGTATATATATCTCTGGCCAAAGTGGAAGTGGTAAAACGCGGTGGGTGTACAAGTTCCTGAAGAATGTACAGTCTATGTACTCAAGAGAGCTACCTTCTCACGTATTATATTGCTACGGCATACACCAAGATCAGTTTGATGACATGGAACGAGAGATACCCAATTTTTATAGTAAACGGAGTCTACCAACAGCCGAAGACATACATGATTTTACCAGAGATGAAAAGCATAAACTGATTATTGACGATGATTTGATGCACGAGGTCATGCGAAACAAAAACATGAAACTGCCATTTGCACAAGGGGCTCATCACAAATGCCTCAGCGTGATCCTGATTACTTAGAACTTATATCCGGTTGTATACACACCAGAACCATAGCACTGAATACGTGCTACATGGTCCTCCTAAAACATTTACGTGATGTTTCGCAGGTGACTATCCTCGGACGTCAACTCTACCCTGGGAAATCAAAGGGATTCTTAAAAGCCTACGGTGATGCGTTGAGCAGCGAAAAGCACGGATAGAAAAAGAAGCCAAAGATGACTAATGTAGTTACACCTCCACCTCCAGGAAAGCGTGACATACGTGCGCACATCAAGTCTGATAAATAATTCATGGACTGGATATCATTTTAAACAAAGACAAGAATTGTGTTTTGTAGTTTTATTTATCACGCAATAAACATATACGAAAAGCTACATTTCTAGTTGTGTTGTATTTACAAATGCTCACACTAATCTGTCGTTCATCTCTAATTCTCGCACACTGAATGTATTTACAAAGTCTCTCATTATCATTCCTGCATATCGACCCATTGTATAATATATATAGTACAGTCCACACGTGTTTGATCCAAAGTCTTGTAAACGGTTACAGTTTGTCAAATAGGGTTTCTGTAATACATGTTCAAAGATATAAGCCGGTGTATTTCCCAAAGAATCGAAAAACTCGTCAGGTTTTAAATTCTTCAAATAGAGATTGCTGTAATCACGATCCATTGGGTTTTCTGTCGCAGACACACGACCCTTATACAATGGCTATCTCTTCTCCCACCACTTTTCAAACCAACGCTGAAATGGAAGTCTTTTTCAAAGTACATTCTTTGTTTTTTGCAAATATAACTCTTGTCTGGATTGCTTACTAGACAGGACTGAATACATGACAACATAAGATGCTTATTAAAAAATACAGACGCGTTCTGATAATTTTCAGAATACTATAAATGCTTATCAAATTATTTTGATACTGTCAGTCTCATGGTGACTGAATGCAGGGAAACGTATGATTTGATGAGTGTCAGGAGGTCCATGAATTATGCTTATACAACAAACACAAACAAAGAAACTAATATTGTGATTTTGGACATAAGGTGGTCAGCTGACTTATGCAGTCTCAAATCTGATTGGTTTTCAAATATAGCTACTCGGGCTGTCAAAGGTTTATAAAAATAGCAATTTGGGTTGTCACGGGATCCCGTCACGTGGTTGATGCTATAGTTAGCTCGGATTAGTTTTATAAAAATAGCAATTCTAGTTCGAATTCTTCGTGTTTGGACAACTCTTTACAACTCTTTTGTTAGAGGATTAAGTCCTTTTGTCAATACGACCATTGAAAGAGTTAACCCTTTTGTTTGTGTACCAGACGTTGTGGCGACTTTAAAGGAAGTACTTCGATATTTCACAAAACGAGGAACAAAAGATTTCACTTTGGAGTTTTAAAATAGACGATCAAATATAATACTAAAGTCATTTCATCGCTGGACGTCGAAGAGTCGACATCGTCAAGGTAAGAGATATAATTTTGTTCGTGAATCGTTAAATATAGATTTCGATTTGGCCGCCGCGCAGGTATTCTTGATTTTATTGCGGAAGAGTTGTACAAATCATTGCAGTTTGGTTCAGTATTCGTTTAACTTATATTTTTGGTATATGATAGGACCTCCGCACATAACGAAACCGAATTTTATACATTGGCAAAGAAATGGTTATGACTGTACAACTTAGGGTAGCCTCTGTCTAGGGCTGAGGACCTGACCCTCAATGTCCGTGATCAAGCCCTAGATCGAGTATACAAGTCAGCTCTGTATACTATGTCCAAAATCTAAAAAAATAACCCATTTCTGAAAATTAAATCAAGATGGCCGCCGCGCAAGCGCAGTCCGGTGTTTCCAAGTACCTATAAATAGTATCCAATATGGCCGCCACACCGTGACGTCAATCCGATGGCAGCCGCGCATGCGCAGTCCATGGGGTTAAAGAGATCCCTATACTAGAGATAAAAGAGGGGTATGCATAAACCAGTTTTGGCACAGAAATATTGTTATCGGAGCTGCAACGTAGACAAAAATGTATTTTATGACATATGCGCGCAGCGATGTTAAAGTTTTACTCTAAAGCAGACGAAAGTTATAAAGATAAAGTCATACAGGTAAACAGGTTCTCAATTTACTTATACAGTTCTATATCGGCAGAGGAACTGAATAATGAAGAGTAATATTTTTAGATATTGGTCAGTTAACCACAAACATTTGAAAAAGGTCACATTAGGATATATCCTTTAAATTAGAGTATTCAAGCATATAAGCGTGGCTTAAGAGAAGCAAGTTTTAACAAGTTTATGATTTAAAAGCGGTGGTAACAATGTATCACAAGTTGTCCAACTTTGTTTATTTAATACGGTTTGACATCCGATTTTACTGCCTTTTACTCGTATCAACAGCGGCCTTGCCGTGTCAAGTCCACAAACTTTAATACAGCGAAACTTTGATTATTTTAATCATGCAGTAAAATGTTGTTTTTTTTTCGATTTCACGAATTAGTTCAGGCTGAAGTTCAGGTTTAAATTTCATTGTACCAATCTTTTACTTGATAACCAGCGGTAACTGCCTTGCGAAAAGGAGATAATTAAACTATATAATAATGACACAGTAAAACATTAATAATGCTGCTCTGAATTCGTTAAAACGGTCAAGTAAGAGTATTCATTGTCTTGAGATAGGGCAGTACAATACCAATAACAACAGTACTTAAGTTTACATTAAAATGTTAATTCATGTTAATGTCAGTAATTCTAAGTCACGTTCTGGTATCGTTTGATTGAATTTTAGCGGATAGTTTTTTCCAGGAAACTAGTACTTCTTTGTTTCCAGACTTTCCTCTTCGTTTCAAAATTTTATTAATTTTAAAACACATTTTGTCTAGATCAATTTCCAAGTGCAATAACTCACTTTCATACCAAGTCCCTTTTACTTCTTCGCCCTGTAAATCTTTCAGTCTATAAACGGGCAGATTACCTCTATAATATTTCTTGGAAATATTTCTCCGGAGTACGTTTGATCATACGCATGAGTGATTGCACCTTTAACATGGCTGACTCTCACATATTGGTTAAGGCTGTATTTGAAAAATCTTTTCTTCAGCATTTTATTACTACTGCCCCTATTCTGCACCAGATAAGTAGATATACGGATCTCTTCCTCACTGGTCAGCTTTACTGCAGCTGGCGTTGTTCTAATGGTTCTGTGAAAAGTTTTATTGTAACTATCAGCTATCTTTTGTGAAACTGATAGATAACTGTAGTGATCCTTTTAGGTGACGTAACGACTGAGTTCGTTTGAACTGTTTAAATAGCCCTTTCTGATGTCGAAGCTTTAGTCTCATTTTGTGTTGGAAAATACTTGATATCATATTTCTCCATGAGGTCTTGAACAATCTTGGCACAGAATTCTTGGCCTGAAAAAAAGCCAAAAATTCATCTACATGTATATGAAAGAATTTATTTACACTGATGTTTAATTGGCAGTACTTATAAACAGACATATATTTTACAAATCTTTGACATTTAAGAAATTAAACTCGACCAAAGAAATGACATTAAAATTATAAGTAAACTGTTTTAGCTACTATTTTATTGTGTCTTTTACCTATCTATTAAAATTTATAAACTGATACCAAAAACAATAGTTACATCACATACCTTTGTGAGTTGTGATCTTTTCTGGAATACAACCATCCGTTTTTAATATGTCCTCAAAGGCGCTTTTTACAGCCTGTCCTGCCGGCCTCGGTGGCTCAGTTGGATGCGCCGTCCGACTGGAGACCTGGAGGTCGTGGGTTCAACCCCCGCCGAGGTCGGCAACATTCTTTCGTGGAGATTGATCATGAAATAATTTCTACGGTCATTCTCTGCCTTCCACTGATTCAAGAAGGGCAGTTGTCAGTTTCTGTCGAAAGAATGTGCACAATACTGGTTAACCGCTTAGAGGACTAAGCCTGCCCAGTAAACGTGTGGTTAGGTAAACTGACCGTGCTCGACATGACCCCATTGGGTTGACTGGGCCGTAAAACCTCAACACAAACAAACAAACATCCTGTCCAGATTTATTTTTCAAAGATCTTAGTCATAAGTATATAGAAAATGTATTTATCACCAGCAGTACATATTTGTAGCCATCATTCCAGTTTTTAAATTTCATCATGTCCACGAGATCTACCAGCCAAAGATCATCCATGCCAGAGCTGATCACGTGGTTTCGACGAAAGCGTCTCCTGACCGGTTTATAGAGGCCGTATGCCTCTTATTGTGAAGAAACTTTCGAATTCTATGCATTTCTATATTAATTTTTTCTTCTTTTTTTACCATTTTATATAGTTTTTGTGATCCAGCAAAACTAGATGGATGCAAAGGGTCGTAGTACATTTTTCTCAAATAATCCTCTTAAGGAGCCATGTCTTAATGGTTTGAAAGATTAATTCAAAATAAAACTACTTTAGTTGCAAAATACTATTTATTCATTCTTCTGAATATCACTGTCGTCATGACCTGAGTCATCGTCATCATCTTCATCATAGCTCTCTTCTGAATCTGACCTTTCGGTGTCAAATAAGTCCTAAAATTCCCCTCTGTATTTCATGAGCGACCTTTTGATAGCTGGTGTCTGTTTCAGACCTTTCGATATCAATCTTTCTACATCCGAATCAATTTTCTCATTTTGTGCGCTGGTCTGAAGAGGGAAGAAATAATCATTTAGACATATTTTATATTTTTCGAAAAAGGTTCGCTCCTCGTACGGTTTGATACGACCCTCAGCAATCTCTCCGGCTTCTTCCTTTTCTTCTCCATCTGTGGTCAGTTGATCTACCATTTTATTAAATCGCTTCTTATTCAATGCCTTGGCAATTTTCCACAACAGTTGAAACGCCGTATTCTCCTCGAGATCGTCATGCACAATTCTCTGTATTCGAGGTTGTATTCTAGTGAAGTGATGCAACAGCAATTCTTTCACAAACGTTGTTTTTCCACATGCTGAAAACAAAGCAAGACCAATACTTTTAATACAATTAATGAAAAAAATAGAAATCTGGCAAAGTCATTCAATGACTCTGCCTTAATTAACAATATGCATTCAGAGGTCTTTTTTTTTTTCAAAGTAATCTGTTTTAACAATTTAAGTACTTTAACGTATCTGTTGGTCGGCATATCATCCTTGTGAATGGATGCTGTATTACAGTGACTATATTCTCCTGCTGCTGCTGCGGCGGCGGCGACGGTGGAAGCGGCAGCGTTTGTATAACACCCTCTGGCGGCGGCGGTGGCATCAAACCCTGCGTCGGCAAAGGTGGATACGCTTCATTGCTCTGTGGATACACTTGACTGAACTTGTCACCAAGATGTTTATTGTGCCAGTGTCTTAACATTACGTCACGCCTTGAAAATATTTTTGAGCAGTCAGGACACGTTGCAGAATGAATTTTTACTCTACGGTGGTCTGGTTTGAATTCAAGATTCTTCTCATATGACACCGTCTTTATATTTTTCTTCTGTTTACTTTAATTTTATTGGTATCCAATCAAACGACAGCATCTTATATTTACCAATCTCAAGCTTATATTCCTTCATAGATATTTTATAATTTTATACCGAAATTTCATTTCTCTCCAGGAAATCACCAAGAAACGACATGGCTTCCACTGCCCGGAGTGTGAATATAAATCCGACAAAAAGAGTCAGCTGCTTCAACATCAACGATCTCCCTATCATTGGAGAAGCTTTCGCTGTGACATGTGCAATGCTCTCTTTACCAGGAAAACAAACTTAGATCGTCACATTGAGAAACATAACGCCAGGGACTCTCATTGTCGAGAGTGCCCACGGTCTTTTAGTCGACCAGACGCGTTACAACGTCATTTACGACAGAAACATGTGGGCGGTGGGCGGAAAAGGCTAGCGGATGATGATGAAAATTCGAATGAAGATATTACTAAAAGGTTGAGAAAAGATGATCGCCCTCGACAGTATTATGCCCTGACAAAAATTAAAAGTCAACGAATGCCAAAATTCAAGACCACGACAACGTCCTACTAGATCACATTTCATAACATAGAGGTAACAGAAAATGTATCTACCTCTTTACGGCAGATATTTTCAGCTATATTTCAAGATGTGACAGTGGGAGCAAAGTCTAATGATCTGGTGAGGGTCACTGTGCAAAGTCCTTCTTTAGATTATCCAGTCGTCATTCCTTTCATTAGACTGCCAGAGCTTACTGCCGATAGATTTCTGTCAGAGATTGAACATATACTTCAGTCTCACGAAGATTTTGCAATTGATTTAGGATTGGTGTTAGAACTCACACATGTGGACATGCCTACCGGTAGAGGACGAAAGCGATGTAAATTTGTTGACATACAGAAATTTCTTAAGGATAAAAGATGTGTTATCCGTATAGAAAATAAAGACAATTTGTGTTGTGCCAGAGCTATTATCACTACCAAAGCTAAACTAGACGGCCATGAAAAATGGAACAGTATTAGACAAGGAAGACAAATCCAGAGAGAAATGGCTGTTGAACTACACGAGAAAGCAGGGGTTACTTTGGGAAAATGCGGCGTAGAAGAAATTCAACAATTTCAATCTGTGTTGACGGAATATCAAATACATGTTGTTTCGAAGGAACATTTCAATGCCATTATCTACAGCGGGCTAGAATCTTCAAAAAAGATCTACATATATCATCACAATGATCACTACGATGTGATTACAAGCATGTCTGAATTTCTTTCGAGGAACTATTTTTGTTCATATTGTAACAAAGGATACGACCACAAAGAAGATCATAAATGCAACTCGGTGTGTCATGCTTGTCGCAAAGTACACAATGAAAAGGCGGAGGAGAAGGACTGGATTGAGTGTAAAAAATGCCATCGATATTTCCGTGGTCAAGAGTGTTTTGATCTTCACAAAAAACGTACAATCAAAGGCAATTCCACCTGTTTAGCTCTGTACCGTTGTACCCAGTGTGGAAAGACAGTTAATAGAAAAATGGATAAAAAAACATCTGTGCGGACAAAGTTATTGTAATGTGTGCAAAGGATTTTTCCCCGAAACACACAAATGCTACATGATGCCGGAAACCACCGACTTTAAAGAAGAACGTGTGTCCACTGAAGAAGAATTCGAAAATGCAAAAACATTCATTTTCTTCGATTTTGAGTGTACTCAGGACGACTTTATTGAATGTGATATGAAATATAATCCTGACCTTTTTGGAAAAATGCCAAAATTGTTTGAAGTGCGATTGTGGTGTATACGAACACAAACCAAATTTTTGTGTCGTACACAAAGTATGTACTCTATGTATGGATAAGGAAATTGAGTGCAAGAATTGTTGTAAAAGAGAGCATGTTTTAAGTGGTGAAAACACTTTGAATGATTTCTGTCACTGGCTGTTTTCTGAAGAAAATTACAACACCACTGTATTGTGCCATAACTTTCAAGGGTACGATTCCTATCTTATACTCCAGTACCTGTACGAAAACGCTGTTATACCAAACATAATACCTAATGGGGCAAAAGTTATGTGCCTTGTCGTGAAAAGTAGCAAAATCAAAATGATTGACTCAATTAATTTCCTTCTAATGGCACTTGCAAAATTACCCGAAATGTTTGAATTAAAAGAGCTCCGAAAGAGATATTTTCCGCATTTATTTAACAAAAAAGAAAACCAAAATGTTGTCTTAGATGGATTGCCTGATTTGCAGTTTTACAACCCAGATGCTATGAAACCAGAAGACAGAGATACATTTCTAACTTGGTATGATAAACACAAGGGTGTCAGGTTTGACTTCAGACATGAATTGCTGGAGTATTGCAGATCTGACGTGGACATTTTAAGGCGCTGCTGCTTAAAATTTCGTGAAGACTTCATGAAAATCACAAAAATTGATCCATTCGAATAATGCATAACAATTGCGTCCGCTTTCAATTTGGTTTTTAGAACAAACTTTTTACAAACTGAAACAATTGGACTCATTCCACATCATGGGTATAACCCGGAACAGAAGAACTCTATACAAGCTTTACAATGGCTGAAGTATCTTTCGCATTTGGAAGGGTTGAGCATTCAACACGCCTGCAATGGTGGAGAGAAAGTAATAGGACCTTATAAAACTGACGGGTACTATGAAACGGAAAAGGGAGAAAAAGTTGTACTGGAATTTCACAGGGATTTTTGGCATGGGAATCCAAAAAAATATTCCAGGTCGACCGTAAATCCCTTCAATCAACAGACCATGGGAGAGTTATATGATAAAACTGTAGAAAAACAAAAATATTTAGAAAGTCTTGGCTATGTCTATAGGTGTGTATGGGAGTCTGACTTTGACAAACAAATAGCAAATAACACGAGCATGAAATCCTACATTGAAAGTTTAGAATTAAAATCCCCTTTAGAGCCACGTGATGCATTTTTTGGGGGTCGCACAGAAACCTATACTTTGTACAAAGAGGCATGTAACGATGAAACAATAGATTACTATGACGTTACGTCTCTCTACCCATGGGTAAATAAAATGGGAAAGATCCCATTAGGTCATCCTTTAATCATCACCGAAAACTTTAAAGCATTGGCTGAATACGAGGGTCTTATCAAGTGTAAAGTAGTTCCACCTAAAGGTATTTTCCATCCCGTTTTACCATGCAAATCCAACGGTAAACTATTGTTCCATCTTTGCAAAACATGTGCCGAAACTGCGCAGCAGACGCCTTGTAGACATACAGACGAGGATCGTTCGTTTATTGGTACCTGGGTCACTGATGAGGTGAAGAAGGCAGTAGAAATGGGATATATGATCGCAAAGGTATATGAAGTATGGCACTTTGACCAGGTCTCTCAATATGACCCTAAATCAAAAAAGGAGGGTTGTTTACAAAATACGTAAACACCTTTTTGAAAATAAAACAAGAGGCTAGTGGATGGCCGAAATGGTGTCAGACAAAAGCTGACAAGAACAAATACATTGACCTGTATAACAAGAAAGAGGGGATTCTTCTTGATTGCAACAAAATAAAAGAGAATCCTGGGTTACGGGCACTGGCAAAGCTCATGCTCAACTCTTTCTGGGGTAAGTTTGGCCAGAGATCAAATATGACTAAGGTTGACTTGGTTGACGATCGGTCAGTCTATTTCGACAAACTGACATCTGACCGTGAAGATGTTACTTGTGTAAACTATGTCTCTGATCATTTTGTTGAAATGCGCTGGAAGTTCAAGGAAAATTTTGTGGATACCAACCCAAACGCAAATGTAGTTATAGCTGCATACACGACCGCCCAGGCAAGACTGAAACTGTATTCTTACTTGGAAAATCTAGGAACAAGAGCTTTGTATGTTGACACCGACTCTGTGTTTTTTACGACTAAACAGGGTCAGCGTAAACCAGAACTAAATGACTTTCTAGGAGATCTCACTGATGAACTGCCTGGTAATTCAATTATTACCTTTATAAGCGGTGGTCCAAAGAACTTCGGATACGAGTTAGTAAAACCTGATAAAAATGGGAATCGTACCCACTGTAAAATACGTGGTATTACCCTGAACTACAAAAATAAGCTTAACGTTAACTTCGACATTCTTAAGACTTTTGTAACCAAACGCCAGGATGCCAGGGTGTCTGTTGTGAACGCTTACAAAATAGCTAGAGACAGAAACAATTCAAAGGTAATTACAATGACAGAAAAGAAAGACTTTCGGGTTGTATTCGATAAAAGAGTTATTCGAGCTCACCATGTTTCTTACCCTTATGGATATTAGTGTAAGAACAGTAGCTGCTTAGAGTGTATGCTTGTATAATATGATTTTCTTGATCGCTTTTTTTCACTAAAATGTTGTATAATGTATTTGTTACCTAGCTGGATTGAAGTCTGTAATAAACTATTAAAAATGTGCACTGGTAGCTCTTGTTCTTTCCAAACTACGTATCATGGAAAGAAATAAAAAGTAAAAATCTATTATAAGCACAACATCCAGGATGTCATTATTATTTGCAAAGAGTAAAGACAGTAATTCGATTCCATCAACAAGTCTACACATGATTTTGCGATTTACAACAGTGTAATATCCTAGTATGAAATTATAGTTATCTGACACCTTTAATAAGTCAACACATGTTTTTGCGATTTCACAACATTGCATCATTCAAATATCGATCGATAGGTTAGGAAATCTCCGAAAGCTGCCACACGTGATCGGTTCCAAAAATTGACTCCGCAGGACTAGATGGAATGAAATAAAACTCTATTCTAAGCACAACATCCAGGATGTCATAATTATTTGCAAAGAGTTAAGACAGTAATCCGATTTCATCAACAAGTCTACACATGATTTTGCGATTTACAACAGTGTAATATCCTAGTATAAACATAGTTATCTGACACCTTCAATAAGTCAACACATGTTTTGCGATTTCACAACATTGCATCATTCCAATATCGCCCGATAGGTTAGGAAATCTCCGATAGCTGTCACACGTGATCGGTTCCAAAAATTGACTCCGCAGGACTAGATGACGTCATTTACATACACTATATAGGGAATACTGCTGAATCAGCTGATCTATAGAGATGAGCTTAACTACTACTAAACTACTTGTGCAAGCCGTTTGATTGTGTACTGAAGCTGATCTATTTTTTTCTAGTCTGATTACTTAATTTTTGCCGTGTTCCCTGAGCAGGAGACGTAACTCATCTCTTAGCATACTGGGTATTCACCCGTAACTGAACGCTTAGCATATTGGGTATTCACCCGAAAATATGCTTTGACATGACATGCATCCTCTCCTGAGGAGACTGTTTGTTTTAAATGTCAAAGTTTTTTGAGAAAAATATAATTTCAAAGCCTATTTTGAGAAAAATGGAAGTTCTACTCTGAGAAAAATAAAGAGAATATCAAAATGATACATATATATTTTGACCTCTGCTGTATTTGCTCAGAGAGTGGTAAAGGTTAAAATTGATTTTCGACCTGCCCATCATTGGATAAATCTATTTGAACTTGACCCTTAAAAAACCAAGCAAAATTCTAGCAGAAGACAATCTTTATTATTGATAATATTATTTTTTGTGAAAATAAGGTTTGGCATTTCATGTGAGTTGTCAGCTGAACATCCGATTTACATGGTAATGATTTTTGAAATCTTTTTTATGGAAATGTCGCCTGCTGCAGTTTTGATTGGTGCTTTATGAATAAATGCGATTAACATTATTTAAGCTTATCTTGCCAGTATCAAATATTGGCCTTCTCAAGAGAAAAGGGACATTTGGAGCTGATCTTGTTGGATCGGGCTTTCACCATTCTTTTAAATAACCATTGGAGACTGAAAAATGTATGAGCGGACAATAAATGCGTCAGATTCTTTTAGATTTAGATTACATGTTTATTTAATTTCACTGCAGCTGGTATTAAGTGTTGTTTGGTGGCCGTAAATGTATTCCCGTACTTCAGTGCAGATTATTTATTTATTTGTTCATTTGTTCATTTATTTATTTATTTCCTTTGGGGTCATTTTGCCCATTCCTGTTATATGAAGAGACATAATAAAACCTAGTACTATATCGGCAGAGGAACCGAACAATTAATAGTAATATTTTCAGATATTGGTCAGTTAACCATAAACATTTGAAAACGGTCACATTAGGATACATTCTTTAAATTAGAGTATACAAGCATATAAGCGTGGCTTAAGAGAAGCAAATTTTAACAAGTTTATGATTTAAAAGCGGTGGTAACAAAATATCTATTGCTGTGTGTTAATGTATCACAAGTTGTCCAACTCTGTTTATTTAATACGGTTTGAAATCCGATTTTACTGTCTTTTATCAACAGTTGCCTTACCGCGTCAAGTCCACACACTTTCATACAGCAAAACATTGATTATTTTAATTATGCAGTAAAATACTACTTCGATTTCACGAATCTGTTCAGGCTGAAGTTCAGGTTTAAATATCATTGTACCAATCTTTAACTTGATAACCAGAGGTAACTGCCTTGCCAAAAGGAGATAAATAAACTATATAATAATGAAACAGTAAAACATTAATAATGCTGCTCTGACTTCGTTAAACCGGTCAAGTAAGAGTATTCGACGTCTTGAGATCAAGCATCAAATTTATCTTATTTTAGTGGAGTTAGTATGGATGACAAGAGGAACAAGCCAATTTTTATGTGTATTGAAATTTTATAGTTCAACTTTGCATCTCAACGAGTAAAACAAAAGGGTTTACTACAAATGACACTCCGCCAAAAGGTTGGGGTTCTGCGTTCATATCAGTTGAAAAGTACCGCGTTCATATCAGTTGAAAGGTACGTAATGTCGCACACTACATGTTGCTAAAGAAACGGAAGTTGTAAATCTTAAAAAAAGGCACACATCATACTTCGTAAATGCAGTACTAAAACAAAAGAACAAACAACAGTTTTAATCATTTATTTATTCATTTTTACAATATGTACATACTTTGAAGAAGGTAGAATGAAAGTTCAACAACGTGCCAAAATCATAAAAAAAAGTAAAATAGGGCAGTACAATAGCAATAACAACAGTACTTAAGTTTTTATTAAAATGTTTATTCATGTTAATGTCAGTCATTCTAGCTCACGTTCTGGTATCGACTGATTGAATTTTGGCGGACAGTTTTTCCAGGAAGCTAGTACTTCTTTGTTTCCAGCCTTTCCTCTTCGTTTCCAAATTTTATCATTTTAAAACTCAGCTTGTCTAGATAAATTTCCAAGTGCAATAACTCACTTTCATACCAAGTCCCTTTTACTTCTTCGCCCTGTAAATCTCTCAGTCTATAAACTGACAGATTTTCTCTATAATATTTCTTAGAAATTTGAAATATTTCTCCGAAGTACGTTTGGTCATACGCACGAGTGACTGCACCTTTAACATGGCTGACTCTCACATATTGGTTAAGACTGTATTTGAAAAATCTTTTCTTCTGCATTTTATTACTACTGTCCCTATTCTGCGCCAGATAAGTTGATATACGAAACTCTTCCTCAATGGTCCGCTTTATTGCAGCTGGCGTTGTTCTAATGGTTCTATGAAAGGTTTTATTGTAATTATCAGCTATTTTTTGTAAAACTGACAGATAACTTTAGTCATCCTTTTATGTGAAGTAACGGCTGAGTCTTGTTTTAATTGTTAAAATACCTCTCTCAGATGTCGAAGCTTTAGTCTCATTTTGTGTTGGACAATACTTGTTATCATATTTTTTCATGAGGCCTTGAACAATCTTGGCATGGAATTCTTGGCCTGAAAAAATATAAATCCATCTCCATAAAGCATTTATTTACACTGTTTAATTGGCAGTACTTATAAACAGGCATATATTTTACAGAACTTTGACGTTTAAGAAATTAAACTCGACCAAAGAAATGACATTAAAATTATAAGTAAACTGCTTTAGCTACTATTTTATCGTGACTTTTACCTATTTTTTTTAAATTTATCAATTGATATCAAAACAAAATTAAATCACATACCTTTTACAGTTGTGATCCTTTCTCGAATACGACCATTCGTTTTTGAATATGTCCTCAAAGGCGCATTTTACATCCTATCCAGATTTATTTTTCAAAGTTCTTAGCCATAAGTATTTAGAAAACTTATCTATCACCACCAGTGCATATTTGTAGCCATCATTTCAGTCATTGAATTTCACCATGTCTACGAGATCTGCCATCCAAAGATCATCCATGCTAGAGCTGATCACGTGGTTTTGATGAAAGCGTCTCCTGACCGGTTTATGGCGGCCGTATGCCTTTTGATTGTGAAGAAACTTTCGAATTCTATGCATTCCTATATTAAATTTTCCTTCCTTTTTCACCACTTTATATAGCTTTTGTGGTCCGCAAACCTAGATGGATGCAAAAGGTCGTAGTAAATTTTTCTAAAATAATCCTCCCAAGGCGCCATGTCTCAATAGTTTGAAAGAGCAGTTCAAAATAAAATTAGTCTAGTTTCACAACACTGTTTATTCATTTTTTTCTTCTGAATCACTATTGTCATCCTCTGAGTCATCGTCATTTTCCTCATCATCACTCTCTTCTGAATCTGACCTTTCGGTATCAAATTAGTCCTGAAATTCCCCAGGCCTCTGTATTTCATGAGCGACCTTTTGATAGCTGGTGTCTGTTTCAGACCTTTCGATATCAATCTTTCTACATTCGAAACAATTTTCTTATTTAGTGCGCTGGTCTGAAGAGGAAACAAATAATCATCTAGACATATTTCATATTTTTCGAAAAAGGTTCGCTCTTCGTACGGTTTGATACGACCCTCAGCAATATCTCTGGCTTGTTCTTTTTCTTCTCCATCTCTGATCATTTGATCTACCATTTTTATTAAATCGCTTCTTATTCAATGCCTTGGCCATTTTCCACAACTGTTGAAACGCCGTATTCTCCTCGAGATCGTCATCTAGATCATTATCGCTGTTTTCAGCAAATTTTCTCTTTTTAGTTGGTGGTTTATCATTACTTTCTGGACACCAGCCGCTTTTTAGCTCACCTGAGCACGAAATGCTCATGGTGAGCTATTGTGGTCAGTCAATGTCAGTCCGTCGTGCGTCGTCCGCCGTGCGTCGTGCGTCGTCCGTCGTGCGTCGTGCGGCGTCGACAATCGCTTTTAAGGTCTACTCCTCCTACACCCCTGCGTCAATTGACTTGATACTTGGCAGGAATCATCGGGTGACTTGTAGATAAAAAATAGCTAAAATCGTTCCGATCGGAAATCCAAGATGGCCACTACGGCCGTCATCTTGAAAATCTATTTTTCGCTTTTTCTCCAGTTAAAAAGCCAAACTTGGTAGGAAGCATAGAGGTGACTTGTAAAGCAAAAATTGCTAAAATTGTGCCGATCGGAAATCCAAGATGGCCGCCATGGCCGCCATGGCCGCCATGGCCGCCATCTTGAAAATCTATTTTTCGCTTCTTCTCCTAAACCCAAAAGCCAATTGACTCAAAAATTGGTAGGAAGTATCGGTATGACTTGTAGATCAAAAATTGCTAAAATCGTTCTGTTCGGAAATCCAAGATGGCCGCCATCTTGAAAATCTATTTTTTCACTTCTTCGCCAAAATGACAATTGACTCCAAACTTGGTAGGAAGCATCAGGGTGACTTGTAGATCAAAAATAGTGCTGATCGGAAATCCAAGATGGCCGCTATGGTGTCCATCTTGAAAATCTATTTTTCGCTTTTTCACCTAAACCCAAAAGCCAATTGACACAAAACTTGGTAGGAAGGTGGCTTATAGACCAAAAATGGTGGCTTAAAGACAAAAAATGGCTAAAATTCTTCCGATTAAAAATCCAAGATGGCCGCCATGGCGACCATCTTGAAAATCTATTTTTCACTTATTCTCCTGAACCGAAAGGCTTATTGACTTTAAACTAGATAGGAAGCTTCGGGGTGACATGTAGATCAAAAATAGCTAAAATCATCCCTGTAGGAAATCCAAGATGGCCGCTATGACAGCCATCTTGAAAATCTATTTTTTCGCTTCTTCTCCTGAACTGAAAGGCCAATTTACTCGAAACTTGGTAGGAAGCATTGGAGTGACTTGTATATCTAAAATAGCTTAAATTGTTTGGACTGGAAATCCAAGATGGCCGCCATCTTGAAACTCTTTTCTTTTCGCTTATTTTCCTTAACCAAAGGGCCAAATGATTTAAAAACTGGTAGGAAGCATCGGGACTTGTAGATCAAAAATAGCTAAAATCGTTCCGATCGGAAATCCAAGGTGACGGCCATCGTGAAAATCTGTTTTTCGCCGTTTCTTCTGAACTGAAAGGCCAATTGACTGGAAACTTAGTACGTAGCATTGGGGTGACTTGTAGATCAAAAATATTTCAAATTGTTTCGATAGGAAATCCCAAATTCGGCCCTTGTGGCCATCTTGAAAATCTATCTTGAACTTATTCTCCTGAACCTAAAGGGCAATGGACTCAAAGTTCATTGGAAGTATCGAGGTGACTTGTAGATCAACAGTAGCTAAAATCATTCTGGTTGGAAATCCAAGATGGCTGCCATCTTGTTTATGTTTATTATATTTCCCTGTTACTGTGCTGTTTACATGTATAAAATCATGATTCTTCAGATACCACTTAGCCAATTGCCACCAAATTTCACTTTGATCCTACTGTTGAAATGTGATTTAGAGTTTGTTCAAATGATCACTCTCCATTGACTGTCATGCCATATTTATTCTTCTTCAAAATTAAGAACTTAAATGATATCTTTTCATTAGTTGCGATGACAGGATTGGATAAATGTTGCATAACATCTACACATCTGCAGTGGCAAGGTCACTCAGGTGAGCGACCCGTGGCCCGTGGGCCTCTTGTAATATGTCTCTGCACATCATTAGGAGTGTCAGATAGTAAGCCACAAGAGTCACATGAGCTCTGACTGTCTGCCATAGTGTTGTTTAACTGCTTATTGTCTTCCGGATTCTCTGCTATGTGATCAGTTTGTACTTTACAAGAAGAATGGCCAGTTTGATAAGCAATTTGGTTTTTAATTAATTTAGTCTGTTTGATGTGACCAGTTTCAACTCCAGGTAACTAATGACCGCTTGAATCGTAACCTTCACCTTTTATAACCTCGTTACATTCGTCCTTCCGCGTAATGTCGTATTTCATTCGCTGATTGGCCTGTGTAAAAGGTTTCAAATCCAAAAGCAAAACTCCATATGGGCGTTTCGTTGCATTTTCAAATATTTTCATGAACTGGTCTGAATTTTTCGGGAACATTTGACGCGACAACGCAAAAGTCATGGATTTGTCAACTGGACTATCATATAAAATTAGATAATGACAGTTTCTTCTTTGAGTTGGGTCTTTGGTTGCGTATAAATTTGGTTGACAGAAATGATCGAAAGAGATCTATGATGAGTGCCTTCTGTGAACAAATCAGAGATGCGTTTGTCTTTTCCCGCTGTCGACATCATTCCGTCTAATATCAACAAGTTGCTCTGTCTGTGATTGAAATAATCGTCATCGTCAAGCTCTTGAGGAATTCCTTGAATTAATTCCAGTTTGGGTGTAACTGTAGCCTTGATAACAGCGTACATAGGTTGCCAACGTTTATACAGCCACACAATTCTCTGTATTCGAGGTTGTATTCTAGGGAAGTGATGCAATAGCAGTTCTTTCACAAACGTCGTTTTTCCATATCCTGAAAAAAATGCAAGACCAATACTTTTAATACCATTTGTGAAAAAAAAGAGAGATAAAGAAAACTGGCAAAGTCATTGAATGAATCTGTCTTATTTAATAATAAGCATTTAAAAGTCTAAAATTTTCCAAAGTAATCTGTTGTACAATTTAAGTACTTTGACGTATTTGTTGGTCCAATTATCATCATTTTGAATGGATGCTGTAGCACTGTACATGTATATTCTCCTGCTGCTGCGGCGGCGGCGGTGACTGCGGCAGCGGTTGTATAAAACCCTCCGGCGGCGACGACGGTGGCGGTGGCATCACACCCTGCTGTGGCGGCGGCGGATACGCTTCATTGCTCTGCGGATACACTTGACTGAACTTGTCACCAAGATCTTTATTGTGCCAGTGTCTTAACATTACGTCACGCCTTGAAAATACTTTGAGCAGTCAGGACACGTTGCAGAATTCATTTTAACTCTACGATGGTCTGGTTTGAAATGAAGATTCTTCTCAAATGACACTGTCTTTATCTTTTATATTTTTCTTCTGTTTACTTTGATTTTATTTGTATTTAATCAAACGACAGCATCTTTATATTCACGAAACGCAAGCTTTTTTTCCTTCATAGATATTTTATAATTTTATACCAACATTTCATTTCTCTTCATGAAATCAACAAGAAAAGACATGGCTTTCAACTACCCGGAGTGTGAATATAAACCCGACAAAAATAGTCAGCTGCTTCAACATAATCGACCTGCCAATTATTGGAGAAGCTTTTGCTGTGACATATGCGGTGCTCTCTTTACCACGAAAACAAACTGACATCGTCACATTGAGAAACATAACGCCAGGGACAGTGTGCATTGTCGAGAGTGCGGACGGTATTTAGTCGACCAAACGCGTTTCAATATCATTTACAACAGAAACATCAAGTGGGCGGTGGGCAGAAAAAAATGCTAGCGGATGATGATGAAAATTCGAATTAGGATATTACTAAAAGGTTGAGAAAAGATGATGACCCTCGACAGTATTATGCCCTGACAAAAAATTAAAAGTCAACGGATGCGAACATT
Source organism: Anodontia alba (assembly GCA_964016985.1). Taxonomy (NCBI): domain Eukaryota; kingdom Metazoa; phylum Mollusca; class Bivalvia; order Lucinida; family Lucinidae; genus Anodontia; species Anodontia alba. The sequence continues at coordinate 51,073,556 of OZ024830.1, forward strand.
CAAGACCACGGCAACGTCCTACAAGATCATAGAAGTTACAGAAATGTATCTACCATTTTACGGCGGACATTTTCAGTTATATTTCAAGATGTGACAGTGAGAGCAAAGTCTAATGATCTGGTGAGGGTCAGTGTGCAAAGTCCTTCTTTAGATTATCCAGTCGTCATTCCTTCCCTTAGACTGCAAGAGCTTACTGCCGATAGATTTCTATCAGAGATTGAACGTGTACTTCAGTCCCACGAAGATTTTGCAATTGATTCAGGGTTGGTGTTAGAACTCACACATATGGACATGCCTACCGGTAAAGGACGAAAGCGATGTAAATTTGTTGACATGCTGAAATATCTTATGGATAAAAGATGTATTATCCGTATAGAAAATAAAGACAATTTGTGTCGTGCCAGAGCTATTATCACTGCCAAAGCTAAACTAGACGACCACGAAAAACGGAACAGTATTAGACAAGGAAGACAAATCCAGAGAGAAATGGCTTTAAAACTATACTAGAAAGCAGGGATTACTTTGGGAAAATGCGGCATAGAAGAAATTAAACAATTTCAATCTGTGTTGATATCAGATACATGTTGTTTCGAAGGAACATTTCAATGCCATTATCTACAGCGGGCCAGAATCTTTAAAAAACGATCACTACGATGTGATTACAAGCATGTCAGGATTTCTTTCGAGGAACTATCGTTGTACATGTTGTAAGAAAAGATACGACCACAAAGAAGATCATAAATGCAACTCGGTGTGTCATGCTTGTCGCAAAGTACACAATGAAAAGGTGGAGGAGAAGGACTGGATTGAGTGTGAAAAATGCCATCGATATTTCCGTGGTCAAGAGGGTTTTGATCTTCAGGTAGAACGTACAATCAAAGGCAATTCTACCTGATTAACTCTGTACCGTTGTACCCATGTCAGTGTGGAAAGACAATTAATAGAAAAATGGATAAAAAACGTGTGCGGACAAATTTATTGTAATGTGTGCAAAGAATTTTCCCCCGAAACACACAAATGCTACATGATGCCGGAAACCACAGACTTTGAAGAAGAACGTGTGTCCACTGAAGAAGAATTTGAAAATGCAAAAACATTCATTTTCTTCGACTTTGAGTTTACTCAGGACGACTTTATTGAATGTGATATGAAATATAATCCTGACCTTTTTTGGAAAATGCTAAATTGTTTGAAGTGCGATTGTGGTGTATACGAACACAAACCAAATCTTTGTGTCGTACACAAAATATGTACTCTATGTATGGATAAGGAAACTGAGTGCGAGAATTGCTGTGAAAGAGAGCATGTTTTTACGGGTGAAAACACTTTGAATGATTTGTGTCACTGGCTGTTTTCTGAAGAAAATTACAACACCACTGTATTGTGCCATAACTTTCAAGGGTACGATTCCTATCCTACATGTATCTTACAGTACCTGTACAAAAACGCTATTATACCAAACATAATACCTAATGGGGCAAAAGTAATGTGCCTTGTCGTGAAAAGTTGCAAAATCAAAATGATTGACTCATTAAATTTCCTTCCATTGGCACTTGCAAAATTACCCAAAATGTTTAAATTGAAAGAGCCCCGAAAGGGATATTTTCCCCACTTATTTAACACAAAAGCAAACCAAAATGTTGTCTTAGATGGATTGCCTGATTTGCAGTTTTACAACCCAGGTGCTATGAAACCAGAAGACAGAGATACATTTCTAACTAGGTATGATAAACACAAGGGTGTCAGGTTTGACTTCAGACATGAATTGCTGGAGTATTGCAGATCTGCCGTTGACATTTTAAGGCGCTGCTGCTTAAAGTTTCGTGAAGACTTCATGGAAATCACAAACATTGATCCATTTTAAAAATGCATAACAATTGCGTCCGCTTGCAATTTGGTTTTTAGAACAAACTTTTTACAAACTGAAACAATTGGACTCATTCCACATCATGGGTATAACCCAGAACGGAAGTACTCTAAACAAGGTTCACAAAGGCTGAAGATTTTTTCGCATTTGGAAGAGTTAAACGTTCAACACGCATGCAATGGTGGAGAGAAAGTAATAGGACCTTATAAAACTGACGGGTACTATGAAACAGAAAATGGAGAACTAATTGTACTGGAATTTCACGAGAATTTTTGGCATGGGAATCCAGAAAAATATTCCAGGTCGACCGTAAATCCTTTCAATCAACAGACCATGAGGGAGTTATACGATAAAACTGTAGAAAAACAAAACTATTTACAAAGTCTTGGCTATGCCTATAGGTGTGTATGGGAATCTGACTTTGACAAACAAATAGCAGATGACACGAGCATGAAATCCTACATTGAAAGTTTAGAATTAGTATCCCGTTTAGAGCCACGTGGTACATTTTTGGGGGGTAGCACAGAAACCTATACTCTGTACAAAGAGGCATGTAACGATGAAACAATAGACTACTATGACGTTACGTGTCTCTATCCATTGGTAAATAAAACGGGAAAGATCCCATTAGGTCATCCTTTAATCATCACCGAAAACTTGAAAGCATTGCCTGAATACGAGGGTCTTATCATGTGTAGACAGTTTGATTCTTTTTTTCAAAGAAAAGTCTTGATATTTTCATGTGAATCGTCTGCTGCAGAGGATTTGCATGAACTATCAAGACTTGTTTCTTTTTAAACTTAAAAAAAAAAGAAAAATGTCAGCTACAAACAATGAATGTAATCGGGGAAGCCCGTCTATTTTAGACCTGAAGCAAACGCTTGGATTAGCAAGCGCTCGAGTGAGCAAGGGTGTATTTGCCTTGCTAAAAATTGGTTTTCTACAGTCCCCGTTCTACGAGGTCATGTGGAGCAGTCTAATATATATGCAGAAACGTACAGTCCCACATTACTGAGCATCCATGGAAACCGAAGATGGTCACTGAGCACATTACAAAAACACGCCTATTCAAATATATTGAAATTTTCACCTCTAAAAACAGAAAATTTTTAGACAAAAAATCTGATATTTTTTCATATTTCTGCTCAAACATAGATTGTGGGTGAGGCGGTTCTAACAAGTACCCACAATCTATGTTTTTGTGCAAAAATAAGAAAAATAATGTATACCCCTGTAAACCCCAGTTTTTCTATATAAAAGTGGGGTTCAAGGGGGTCAAAATTATATAGGCATGTTTTCGTTATGACACGTCCTTCCGTACGGTCTTTAAACTGCCTCGTGTAGTCTATAAAAATGATGTAGTGAATGGCATTTAAACTGATCAGAGTGAGCGGGTGTGAATCGATACAAAAATCCTCCAAAAATTTGAGATTACCAACTGCATTTAACTTGATTATCCACCCTAGGTCTGGCTTGTTACGCGATACCACAGCAAACACACAACGTCGTTACAACGTCACTGCAACGTCTTGACGTTGCAGTGTCGTTCTAACGACGTTGTTGCGACGTTGTGTGTTTGCTGGGACATTTGCATCGAAACAGGCCAAACGATCGTTACACTGTATATGCGATCAATGAAGGCCCTGATTAGCGTGCGCACTAGCATATTCTGATCAGGGCCCATTTCGTCCGTACCTTATGATTGTGTACGTGGACAGCAAATTATCTGATCTGACTACGCGAATGCGCGGGCTGATTTGGGCCTTCGCTGAGCGCAATAGTGATAAGTCTGCTTTTTCTCAGGATCAAACTCGTTTTTCAATCTCAAAATAGCAATTTGACAGACACTGTATTGGTACTTAGAGATAAAAGAGGGGTATGCATAAATTAGTTTTGGTACAGAAATATTGTTATCGGAGCTGCAACGTGGACAAAAATGTACCTTATGACATGTGCGCCCAGCGAAGACTTAGATCAGCCTGCGCATCCGCGCAGACTGATCGGAGTTCGCAGGCCATGGAGCCAAGGTGTCTTTAAGCGGACAGTGAAGACTGTGATAGACTGTGCGGATGCGCATGTCTTAAGATACATTTTTTGAGGTTGGAGTTCTTTTTTACTTTTTATTTTTTTTTATTTATTTATTTATTTATTTACATGTTATTTCTTAAGATCCCAACTGAGTTAATGCCCATTATGAAAATTCAAATATATAGAAAATTTCACCTTCAAAATCTGAAAATTTTCAGATAAAAAACTCTGATATTTTTCGTATTTCTGCTAAAAAACATAGATTGTGGGTATTCATTACAACCGCCTCGGTAAGGCGGTTCTAACGAGTACCCACAATCTATGCTTTTGAGCAGAAATAAGAAAAAACAATGTATCCCCCCCCCCCCCCCTGTAAACCCCAGTTTTACTATATAAAAGTGGGGTTTAAGGGGGGGTCAAAATTATATAGGCATGTTTTCGCGATGCTTTACTCTTTTGATTTTGGATTACGGCTTTGGTACCATGACCGCAACTACTTCTTACATACGGAAGCCCTGATGGTACTTCCAACTGATGATGTCGTACTTCCAACGTCGAAATTCCAATTTCGTTTCTTTTTTTTTCCGCGTGCGGTGATAATTGACATTCACCATATTAACCGTTTGGTTGTGTACTGAAGCTGATCTATTTTTTTTTTATTTTTTTTTTCTAGTCTGATTTACTTGATTTTGCCATGTTCGTTGCGCAGGAGACTTAACTTAACGCTCAGCATACAGGGTAAAAAATTTACCCGAAAATATGCTTTGACATTTCATGCGTACTGTCTCCTGAATTGCATGAAATGTCAAAGTTTTTTTTTTTTGTTTTTTTTTGAGAAAAATATAATTTCAAAGCCTATTTTGAGAAAAATAGAACTTCTATTATGAGAAAAATAAAGAGAAAGTCAAAATCACAAACACACACACACACACACACACATACACACACACACACACACACACACACACACACACACACACACACATAATCAATTTGATCTCTGCTGAATTTGCTCTGAGAATGGTAAAGGTTAAAATTGATTTTTGACATGTCCATTATCGGATTAATCTATTTGAAGTTGACCCTTAAAAAGCCAAGCAAAATCTAGCAGACAACAATCTTTATTTTTGATATTATTTTGTGTGTGTGTGAAAATAAGGCTTGACATTTCATGTGAATCGTGAACTGAGTATCCGATTCACATGGTATTTTAAGCCGTATTTTACTCTAAAAAATGATTTTAGAAATCTTTTTGGAAATGTCGTCTGCTGCAGCTTTTATTGGTGCTTTATGGGTAAATGCGATTAACATTATTAAAGCTTATTAAAGCCAGTATTAAATATTGGCCTTCTCAATCGAAAAGGGACATTTGGAGCTGATCACGAGTTGGATCTGGGCTTTCACCATTCTTTTACATAACCATTGGACACTGAAAAATGTACGAGCGGACAATAAAAGCGTAAGATTTTTTTTTTAGATTTAGATTAGATGTTTATTTAACCCTTAAAGCGCCAAGAAAACCTGCAACTGAAAATGTCGTCTGTTTATGTCGTCTGCTGAATATTCTTGCAAACTTTTCAAACCTATTTTTACATACAGGCAAACAGTATGGACCCAGATCAGACTGCTCCTAAAAGAGCAGTCTGATCTGGGTCCACACTGTTTGCAAAAAATGACTTTTAAAATTACAGCAGATGACAAGGCAGACGACAATTGTTGTGATTGGCGCTTTAAGGGTTAATTTCACTGCAGTTGGTGTTAAGTGTTGCGTGGTGGCCGTGGACTGTCTCCCCGAACTTCACCGTAGTGCAGATTATATTTTCATTTCCTTTGGGATCATTGTTCCCATTCCTGTTACTTCGGAACTTCAGTGGCTCGAACCCCGATGGCTCGTTTACCATGGATGAGGCAATTCTAATGAGTACACACAACAATAGAGGCGATTCTAATGAGTACACACAACATACATTTAAAATATAGAACACCGAAAACATATCCCACAATTATCTCCATTGTGCCTCCTGGCGTGGCACTAATAGTAACCTTCCGCGGCTCGAACTACCGCTGTCTCGAACAAATTTTCATGGTCCCAAAGGGGTTCGAGCCATCAAAAGTCGGATGTACTTTGGAAATCGAACACCGCTTAAGCCGATGCTGGGGCCTATGGCGCCTTGTAGCTACATTGCTGCACATCACGAAAACACGCCTATATTATTTTGACCCCCTTAAACCCCACTTTTATATAGTAAAACTGGGGTTTACAGGGGTGTACATTATTTTTCTTATTTTTGCCCAAACCATAGATTGTGGGTACTTGTTAGAACCGCCTCGTCGAGGCTGTTCTAACGAGTACCCACAATCTATGTTTTGAGCAGGAATATGAAAAATATCAGAGATTTTTATCAGAAAACTTTCATGTTTTGGTGGTAAAATTTTCAGTATGTATTTGAATAGGTGTGTTTCGGTAATGATATGACGAGACATAATTAAACCGAGTCTCCGATATTCTTTTGTGTTTTCTTTTTTTCCAAAGGAAACCTTTTATAATTTTATTTTCTAGGAGTTTGGTGATATTGGGTATTTGCCTTTAAGTTATTTATTCATTGCTACTGGAACATGTTGAATTTTATTTAAGGTATATGGGATTTTCGGGAATTTTGGGATATGTCATATAACAATTATAACAATTTATTTAGGGATATTGCAAAATCCACTTTAGTCTGTGGGATATTCTGAGGAATTTATTTGAGGATTTATTTGGGGATATGGAATATTGGCATCCCCAAACCACGCTCCATGCAAACGAAGCGTATACTCGAAGACAATTAAACCCCTTTTCGGTTGCATTATGAAAACACGCCTAATCAAATATATGGAAAATTTTACAACCAAAAAAGGAGAGTTTTCAGATTAAAAATAAAAATCGGCGAGGCGGTTCTAACGAGTACCCACAATCTATGTTTTAGCAAAAGAAGAAAAATAGTGTATACCCCTGTAAACCCCAGCTTTACCATATAAAAGTGGGGCTTAAGGGGGTCAAATTTATATAGGTATGTTTTCATGATGGACGATACCAAAACTAAGCCGGTCGGTCTTTGTGGAGAACAATATTATGGCTTAAAAGCGTAAACTACACGCGTAGACTCTTTGTACACAGTTAATCTGCAAATAAGCGCAGCCCGACGAAGATCTATGCTGACCTCTTATATTGCCACTTCATACTAGCGTAGACACTAACTAGACTCCATCATGCACAGATTGAAGGGAATCTATGCTGGTCGCATACGAAATAAAAGAAAAAGCCGTAACATGAGAAAACGTACCTTCTGATATGTGCGCCCAACGAAGACTCAAATCATCCTGCGCATCCGAGCGGTCTGATCAGGGTTTTCGTTGTCCGCATTAGGAAACGTTGCAGCCTTGTCCATTCAAAATGCGCCCAGTGAAGAGTCTGATCAGGCTGTGCGAATACACAGACTGATCTGAATCTTCGCTAAGAGCTAAAGCTCGTCCGAAGGTACATTTGCTGTGCGGTTCGATTAATTTTTATTTTGGTCATACCTTGAAAGAAGGGCTCTTATCGCATACGCGAATAAAGACGGCTCAGATCAGCCTGCGTATCCGCAATCTTGTGCACTCCATTACTTTGATACCCTAAGACATACAGTATTACCTCAATGGCTCGAACACGGATGGCTCGATTACCGTGGATGATTCGAACTCTTTTTTCAGTCCCTACAAAATTCTTCCAATAGCTCAAGAAAACAAATATTTAACGATTTTTTTCTTATTTTATCATGGAATTGTATGTTGTGTGTACTCATTAGAATCGCCTCATCGAGGCTTTTCTAATGAGTATACTCAACATACAATCATTGTGTAGAAAATCGAAAAGATTTCCCTAAATTATCGCTACTTGCTTCCTGAACTGGAGACATGATTAACCCTCAGTGGCTTGAACTACCCATGTCTCGAACGAATTTCCATGGTCCCAAAGATGTTTCAGCCATTGAGGTTCGACTGTATTTTGATAATGTTTTGTAGAAATGAAAAGGAGGACCATTAGTCGTGTCACTTGTAAGAGAGACAACTCTCACTTTCTTCATTATGTAGTTACCTCCCCTGAAGCCAAAATCTTGTGCGCTCCATAACTGGTGACTTAGTGTAAAGATTTAGAAAAAATGTAGGTAAATCTAACTTTTCGGAGCAATTCAGAAAACTTATTAACTGTTATAAAAGAATCGGCTATAGCCTGGATATTATGCGGCAGACTGCATGCCTAGTTGTCAACCCAATCATTGTTGATGGCTATGCTTCACTCTTTAATTGCACGACGGCGGTTCGGGCCTTAGACTCAATGACGGCCTCTTCGTAAAACTTTAACCAGTGGGGTGGGGCTTGACGATATGTCTTTGGCTTGGCCCGCCGTGGTTCAAATATTGGTTTTCATTTACTCTGGCATGCAGTAGAATTAGCCTTGAGTACTCGTCTTTGTTTATTATAGTAATTAATTTGATTTTTATGTTTTCGCTTTGATGCATTGGCTGAGTTGGGAGCCTTCATGCGAACCGAATTTTTATGTATTTATGTATTTATGTATTAAGAGTAGCATCGGGACCCAGGGTGAAGTTAGCTAGCTGTAAAAGTGCTTTAAACCCCCCGGTGGTTTGCTCTACCGACAGTTCTAAGGCGGTGGTCCCGGTGTTAGTCTTACTTCTTGTTGCTTTGTGGTTTATTCTACGAGGCGATTTGTTGTATGTCTTTCCGTGTGTCATTTTGTTCTTGTGTTTTTCAGTTCTTTTAGTATTGCGATTACCTCGCTTGGGGAAGAGAGAGCTAATCTTAGTGCTTTTCGTACGTTTGTTTGGTTTGTGCTTGTTTAGATTTGTCGGTTTCCTCTTCCTCTTGGGGTCTGGGAAGGGCTGCGGTTTGTGATTGTGGCACTCCCTGGACTTTTCTCTTACTTTTTTTGATACTCTTAGACATATTATGATAATGTTTGGTATAAGGTTCGTCTGTCATTACTTACAATGACCAATCCTAATCAACTGTGTGATGTGTTATTATTTGTGTGTTCTAAGATGCCTGTTGCAGATAGAACAAGAGAGGTCTGAGGAAGAAAGCTCTGTTGGTGAAGCCTTAGCTCTGGCTTTCCGATGTGCACGTTTCTGCTCGGTTTCGCTGATTTGTTTTGCTTCGTATTCACCAGCTCCCCTTCTTATGAGGCCTCGCCACTTTGTTTGATCCTGTGCAATCTGTTCCCACGACTCTGTTGGTATGTTGAAGTCTTTAAGGGAAGCTTTGAGGGTGTCCTTGTATCGCTTATTCTGACCACCATGGGAGCGTTTTCCAACTTGTAGTTCTCAATAGAGGATTTTCTTTGGCAAATGTTCATCAGGCATTCTGGTAACATGGCATGTCCATCTTAACTGTGCCAATTTCAGAAGAGTATGTACACTCTGCATCTCTGTTCTTTTCAGGACTTCTGTGTCTGGAATCCTTTCTTGCCACTTGATCCTTAGAACTTTTCTAAGACAGCTTGTATGGAAGTGGTTCAGTCTTTTGGCATGCCGTTGGTAAACTGTCCAAGTTTCGCATGCGTATAATAGTGTTGGCAGCACCACGGAGCTGTATTCTTTCAGCTTTGTGTCAATTGTGTATCCTGATTCCACTTCGGTCGCAAATACTTCCACGTAGCCGGCCAAATGCTGCACTGGTTTTGGCAATCTTAGCATTGACTTCATCATCAATGTACACAACTATAGATAATGTGCTTCCAAGGTAGGTAAACTTGTCTACCACTTGCAGCCCTTGACCTTTCACTATGATGCTAGGCTCCTTGTAAGGCTTTCCAGGTGCTGGCTGTTATACTATCTCAGTCTTTTTGATGCTGATTGTGATATCATAGCTGTCAAATGAATCAGATACTTGATCCACACCTTTTTGCATTTTCTCTTCTGTTGGAGCACCCTTTGCCATGTCACCAGCAAACGAACTCATTTAGCACCCTTGTCTGCACCTTGGATTTAGCTTGCAACCTTCTTAGGTTGAAAAGTTTCCCATCAAAGCGATACCTAATAGGTATACCACTGTCACCATCCTGGAAAGCATCTGTAAGCATGGCAGAAAACATCATGCTGAACAGTGTTGAAGCTAGTACACAGCCTTGCTTAACTCCATTTGTCACATGGAATGGATCAGAAAACTCGCCATCATTTTGGACCCTTACAAGCATTCCATCATGGAACTGCCGCACCACTGCTATAAATTTGGCAGGGCAGCCAATTTTTCAAAGTCCCTCACGACTGACTGTGTCAAATGCTTTGGTAAGGTCGACAAAGGTCATGTAGAGGTCCACATTTCTGTTCCTGGCATTTTTCTTAAAGCTGTCTTGCTGTAAAGATCATGTCTATTGTTCCTCTGTCTTTCCTGAATCCACACTTGCTTTCTGGTAGAAGCCCTGACTGTTCAAGATGTTCATTCAGTCGATTTAGTAGGACCCTGGCAAGGATCTTCCCAGCAATTGACAATAAAGAGATGCCTCGATGATTGTCACAGACGTCAGGATTCCCTTTCCTTTTGAATAGGTGGATAATTGTTGCATCCTTGAATTCTTGAGGGATGGCTTCTTTTCTCCACATAATGTGAAATAACTCTGTCAGTTTCTCTGCAACTGGAGGACCTTCTGCTTTGTAGATCTCTGCAGGTATTGCATCTGATCCTGGAGCCTTGCCAGATGACAGGAGTTTTATTGCTTTCACGGTTTCAGAGACGGTTGGGAGCTCATCAAGCAGCGGATTACATTCCACCTATGGTAGTCTGTTGATAGCTTCATCATTGATAGGCGATGGCCGATTAAAGACACCATCAAAGTGTTTAGCCCATCTTTTCAAGATAGCTTCTTTGTCAGTCAGAAGTCTAGTTACATCTGTACTAAGGAGTGGGGTGGTTCCTGAGCTCTGGGGACCATATATTGTCTTGAGTGTATCAAAGAACTTCTTCATATCCTTTCTGTCTACAAAGGACTGGATTTCATCAGCCTTTTTGCTCAGCCAGGAGTCTTGCATGGCTCTGAGCCTACTCTGTACTGTCTTGCATATGTTTGAATAGGCAGTCCTGCTAGATACTGAGTTGGTATTTCTGAGGTAAGCCTTGTGTTTTTGGTGTTTCTCTTCAAGGAGTCCGTGGATTTTATTGTCATTCTCATCAAACCAACCTTGGTGTTTGCGAGATACTGGTCCTAAGGAATCCATTGCTGAAAAGTGAACGGTGTCTGAAGACTGCCCAGCTCTCATCTCCATCTTCTGAACTGTGTTCCAGTGCATCGAAACGGCTGCAGAGATCGTTGACGAATGCTTGCCTCTTGCTGTCTTGTTTCAGCTTGGAGACTTCCGATTTCTTTGGCACCTTCTTGCCTTGTGGTCGTCGTACAGGCTGAATGCACAGGTTGAGTTTGCTGACAACAAGCCTGTGATATGTCCAACAGTCTGCACCACACATAGTCTTTGTCACTCAGACATCCTGTCTGTCCTTCCTTCGCACAGACGTAGTCAATGAGATGCCAGTGTTTGGAGCGAGGATGCATCCATGATGTCTTTCTGCGAGTTGGTAGACGGAAGACTGTGTTAGTGATCAGTAATTCATGCTCTGCACACTTCCATAAAAGGAGGAGTCCATTGCTGTTGCACTTCCCTACACCTTCAAATCCAGTCACTCCTTCCCAAGTTTGGTGGTCTGTGCCCACTCTGGCATTGAAATCCCCGAGGAGGATGGGTTTGTCTGTCCGGGGTGTTGCAGAAATCACAGAATCCAGATCACCATAGAACTGGTCTTTAACCTCATCTGGTTGGTCATTGTGGGTGCATAGGCACTTACAATTGTTGCATGCCTCTTGCTAGATAAGGGACGTCATCATGCCTTTTGGAAGTCATGAGAGCTTGCTGACGAGGTGTGACTTGATGGCGAATCCTACTCCTGCTTCACATCGCTCTTCTTTCTTGCGTCCGCTCTAGAAGAAAGTGTAGCCAGCGCCAACTTCTTTTAAAAGCTTTTCCTCTGCAAGGCGAGTCTCACTCAAAGCTGCAATCTCGACTTTGTATTGGTCAAGTTCTCTACCAACTAGAGTTGTTCTTCTCTGAGGTCTGTCAGAACCAGAACTGTCCATTAGGGTGGGCTCATTCCAAGCGCCAATGGTTAAATGTATCACCATCTTCTTTTTTCTTGTTCAACCGCTAAGTGGGATTCCGCTGTCTTCAACCGCTAAGTGGGATTCCCGCTGATCCCGGTTAACCAGCCAGGAGTTTTGAAGCAGACAATTGTTTAGGGCACCTTTTCTAGCCCCTTCCCCATGCTACGAGGGTGAGCAGTGCGATCCTAAAAAGGTTTGCTCAATCACTCAGTTCGGCTGCCGAATTCCCCATACTGCTTCGTTCTTAAGGAAAGCGACCATATAGAACCAAGCCGCCTGTGTGCAGGTCCGCAACTACAGCTTCCAGTGTTTCCTCACCTGCTACTTCGCCGCTCGCCCATCACCACAGGGCTTTTGTATGACTTGCATATGTGTACTTGCTGTGAATATGTGTTGCTGATTAAGACAACATGCGCTGTGAATTGGATTATAGTGTGAGGGAAGGACGCGCGGATCCAGAGACAAGACAATGTCACGACATCTGGAGCTAAGCCCGGATGCAGTGGATGACATGACGTCTGCTGTGCCTTGTCATGCTCTCCATGCTCCACAACATGCTGCTGCATCGCCTTTTCGGCCGTTGAATCAATAGTAATGATTTCCTCCGCCCCAGCAGCCGAACCAGACTTTACATTATTCGAACAGGCAAATCCAGATATGCAGGTTTTTGTTTGGAGTTGCCAACTCCTAGATGGATTGCTGACCAGGGCTTGAGAGCTCCATCTACCCTAGATATTGCTACACAGATTCGGTTAACAGCTATATAGAAGCAGTAACTTAAATGTCATGTAGCATATGTTTGGTAGAAATGAAGAGGAGGCATGTCCCATGCAAGAGAGACAACTCTCACTTTCTTACTTATGTAGTTATCTCCTCTGAAGTCGAAATCTTGTACAGGTCATAACTCCAATATTATATGAGATAATATGGTAATATTTGGTAGAGATGAAGAGGAGGACCAGTAGGTGTGTCGCATGCAAGAGAGACAACTCTAACTTTCGTCTTCATTATGTATTTATCTCCTCTGAATCCAAAATCTTGTGCGTTCTATAACTTTGATATCCTTAGACATATTTTGATAATATTTGGTAGAGAATTGGTATCGAACAGTAGGTGTGTCACATGCAAAAGTGACAACCTCTGCTGTTTTTCTTTTGTTTTTGTTTTTTTTTTTTTTTTTTTTTTTTTTGTTTTTTTTTTTTTTTTTTGTTCAAATTACTTCCCCTGAATGAATTTCTAAGCTAATCCTTGAGTATGTGATTTGAAATAGTTTGATAATATTTGATAGAGGCATAGATAAGGACCAGTAGGCAAGTCATGTTCAAGAGTACTCTCACTTTCTTCATTATTTACTTATCACCCCTGATGCCGAAATCTTGTGCAGGCCATAATCCCACACTGTTTGAGATAACTTGATAATTTTTGGTAGGGACATATATCAGGTCAAGAAGGTGTGTAGCATGCAAGAAGGACAACTTTTACTCTGTTGACTTTTTACCCCAATAAACATGCAGCAAGTTCCTTTACGTTTACATGGGATTTATTTTTGCTATTATTTCTGAATATGTACACTCACAATTTCAAAGTATTTGCAAATAATTGTGTATCCTGTTCAAATTATCACATCAGAAGTAATTATTAGATGATTTTGACAATAAATAAATAAATAAATAAAAATAAAAAAACAAAAGAACGCGCAAAAATAAAACCATTTACAGTACACCTTTTTTTTTTTTTTTTTTTTTTTTTTTTTTTGTGGTTTTCACCTATTATTTTGGTCACATTTTATACCAGCTTTGCATCTTTTTACTTTGCTCTCGTTCAATATATCCATGATATCGACTGAAATACACTAAATTTAGAAATGGTGGTTTGGTCGGGGGATTTGCCATCTCCTCTGATGGCTATTTCTTATCCATTTCAAGGACAAAAGCTAAATGAAATTTTACAGGCTGTAAGGTGCCACATTTAATGAATGTATAAATATATTTTTTAAAACTTTCTTGGATAATAAAGTGGCTATTTTTAGGGATATGGAGCCTTTAAACTGATTAGAGTGAGCGGGTGCGAATCGATGCAAAAATCCTCCTAGAAATTTGAGATTACCAACTGCATTTAACGTGATTATCCACCGTGGTTCTGGATAGTTACGAGATACATTTGCATCGAAACAGGACCAAACTATTGTTACGTATATGCGATCAATGAAGGCCCTGATTAGCGCACGCACTAGCATATTCTGATCAGCGCCCATTTCGTCCGTACCTAATAAACAGTACATGTAGTTTTGACATTTTCTTGTCCAAGCCTGTATTCTCTCCCTTTGTTAGTTGCATTTCATCGGGCTTGCCATACCTATAGACCTTTTTAATGTTATTGTTTTTATCCGGGCTACTGAACACGTGATTACAATGTTACGCCAAGTGACCAAAAATTTCGGATGGCAAAAACACTTCCGGTTCTATTGATACTAATGGATTCAAGCCAAATTTTACTTGGAAAATAAATGACGTTTTGTTCATATTTAGTCGTAAATTTTATCTAGCGTTTTGAAATACACATTTAAGAAGCAATATGACTGTTTTCCTAAGACAAATACAACTGCTTCAATGATATTTTTCCGATACCGGCAGGCACGCACGCAACCGTAATAGTGACCATTTCTACGCTTAGTTTAGCTACTATGTAGTCAAAATATATATTAAGATGTCTTTTTATGACATTTAAATGATCACTTGATGAGATTCTCTTCTGAACAGAAACTTATGACGAATGAAATTGCTTTATTTTTCTGAATACACATCGGCGATTACACTGTCCGGTAAACGTAAACAACAACTTTCTGCCATACCGAGAGGTTTCGAATGATGTTTATTGTGTGACGTAGTGTTTAAAAAGGTCTATACAGTACTATATCGGCAGAGGAACCGAATAATGAATAGTAATGTTTTCAGATATTGGTCAGTTAACCACAAACATTTGAAAAAGGTCACATTAGGATATATTCTTTAAATTAGAGTATACAACCATATAAGCTTGGTTTAAGTGAAGCAAATTTCTACAAGTTTATGATTTAAAAGCGGGTGGTAAAAATATCTAATGTTGTGTATTAATGTATCACAAGTTGTCAAACTCTGTTTATTTAATACGGATTGACATCCGATTTTACTGCCTTTTATCAACAGTAGCCTTACCGCGTCAAGTCCACACACTTTTATACAGCGAAACTTTGATTATTTTAATTATGCAGTAAATTGTTACTTCGATTTGAAGAATCAGTTCAGGCTGAAGTTCAGGTTTAAATATCATTGTACCAATCCTTAACTTTATAACCAGAGGTAACTGCCTTGCCAAAAGGAGATAGTTAAACTATATAATAATGACACAGTAAAACATTAATAATGCTGCTCTGACTTCGTTAAAACGGTCAAATAAGAGTATTCGACGTCTTGAGATCAAACACTGACTTTACCGTATTTTAGTGGAGTTAGTATGGATGACAAGAGGAACAAGCCAATTTATATGTGTCCTGATTTTTTATGGTTCAACTTTGCATCTCAGTGAAATAAACAAAAGGGTTTACTACAAATGACAATCCGCCAAAAGATTGGGGTTCTGCGTTCATATCAGCTGAAAGGTACGTAATGTCGCACACTACATGTTGCTAAAGAAACGGATGTTTGTAAATCTTAAAAAAAGGCACACATGATACTTCGTAAATGCAGTACTAAAGAAAAGAACAAACAACAGTTTTAATCATTTATTTATTCATTTTTACAATATGTACGTACATTTAAGAAGGTAGAATGAAAGTTCAACAAAGTGCCACAATCATAAAAAAGTAAAATAGCGCATTACAATTGCAATGACACCAGTACTTAAGTTTACATAAAATGTTTATTCATGTAGTAGTTAGTTAACCTCATCTCTATAGACCAGCTGAGTCAGCAGTTTTCCCTATATAGTCTATGTAGATGACGTCATCTAGTCCTGTGGAGTCTATTTTTGGAACCGGTCAGAAGTGACAGCTATCGGACATTTCCTAACCTATCGATCGATATTAGAATGATGCAATATTGCATGCTGTTTTAAAATCGATAACTCGCTTGGCAAGAGCCAATCAAATAACCTTCGAATTATTAAAATATCTGTTTTCCGATACAGAATTTATACGACAAAAGCCCATCGATACGAGAGTATCTAAATAAACATTTAGACAGGTAAGTAGCAGACGACATTTTACTGCTTTCATTTTCTAATAGTCACTTAAACCAGCGATGTTATTTTTTTTCTCTAAAGCAGACGACAGTTATACAGCTAAAGTCATACAGGTAAACTGGCTCTCCGTTTACCTATACAGTACTATATCGGCAGAGGAACCTAGTTAACCTCATCTCTATAGACCAGCTGTATCAGCAGTTTTCCCTTTATAGTCTATGTAGATGACGTCATCTAGTCCTGTGGAGTCATTTTTTGGAACCGGTCAGATGTGACAGCTATCGGAAATTTCCTAACCTATCGATCGATATTAGAATGATGCAATATCGCATGCTGTTGTAAACCGAAAACATGATCAGACTTGATAAGTCGCTTGGCAAGAGCCAATCAAATAATCTTTCGAATTATTAAAATATCTGTTTTCCGATACAGAATTTATACGACAAAAGCCCATCGATACGATAGTATCTAAGCAAACATTTAGACAGGTAAGTAGCAGCCCACATTTTACTGCTTTCATTTTCTTATAGTCACTTAAACAAACGTTGTTAAATTTTTCCTCTAAAGCAGACGACAGTTATACAGGTAAAATCATACAGGTAAACTGGTTCTCCGTTTACCTATACAGTACTATATTCGCAGAGGAACCGAATAATATTGGTCAGTTAAAGACACATTTTGGATTGCATAACACCCTAATGACCATCAGCAGATAAAGATAAGAAATTCTTGGTGACTTATTGGCAGGGGCCTGATAAGGGGAAATTAGATTTGATATCAGCAAAGTTTATAATGAATAGAGAGAAACAGGTAAGGTGGGTTATTTGGTGATAATTAAATGTGTTTTTTTTTTTTTTTTTTTTATCCTATAAAATATAGCTGGTTGTTATTCATAAGAATCACCTCTCCAAGGCAGCACTAATGAATATCGACAACATGTTTTATGGAATACAGCTATTTATGCCTTTGTATCGTCAAATGCCCGCTTTATCTGTTTCTTATTTGCAAAAATTTCCAGTAGCACTATTTTAGTAGCTTTGTCAAAAGATAATCGCTGAAAAGGGTGAAATAAATAAATCCATTGTTCAGGAAAAGCATAATTTTGTAGCACTTTTTTTCGCACAGACATTTGAAAATTATCACTTGCAATGCTATGGACAGATTCATGAGACGAAAAATTTATATTTTTTTTTTAATTTAACCTTAAAAAAGGATATGACATTTCATGCAAATGGTCTCCAAGAGAAACAATTTGCATGAAATGTCAAATCCTATTTTCATGGGAAAAAAATATTTCTTTATTCTGCTTTCTTTCCCAGCAGTTCAGTGTGTAATAATAATGCCCTTCTGCCTTTAGTAAATAATGAATGAGATTAGTGAAAGTACTAGAAACATGTTTTGTCATAAAAATGCAATACAGAACAGAAAAAGAACTTCACAGTTTTTGACAGGTACTAAACAAACAAATCACATTAATTTCTGCAAAATAACATGTACGCTCAGTGAAGACTCAGATCAGCCTGCGCATCCCCACAGCCTGATCAGTCTGTGCTATTTGGACGAAGAAGCAGCATATCTTATAGAGTATGTGGTAAAGACTGATCAGACTGTGCAGATGTGCAGCTGATCTGAATCTTCACTAAACATACAGACTAGTGTGTAGAAATAACTGTGTTTCAGAAAATTCAGTTTGTGTGATTGCTGAAAATAAATATTCACAGTTTTTGATTCAATTATTTTTTAAATTTCTTATCGGATTTATTATATAGTGCTCCATCAGTAGGATAAGGGTTCAGTCTGTGAAGCCTTCTTATTTACTTAAAAAAATAAAGAAAGAAAGAAAGAAAGAAATAAAGAAATAAAAAAAAACTTTCAATTTTATATTTCTATTTCAGATTATTTGTATTTTTTCACAATGCAAGAAAAAACAACACTTTTATATTTTAGAAAAAAATATCAAAAATTAAATAAATAAAGTGATACAATATACATCAACAACTTAAATGCAAAATCTGCGAATGAATTTATTTGATGCTAAAGTAACATATTTAATACTTCTCAATTATATGAATTACCCCTTATAAGGCCCCACCTAAGGAGACTAAACATCCTTATATTGACCACATAATCACTTAGATAAGATAAGCCTTTGATGTGCGCTCTATTATCAGGATTGTATATTAGAGCTAATCATGAGAGGGGGGTCTAGTTAAAGAAGGACAAAAATGTGTCTTTAACCACAAAAATTTAAAAAAACTTCACATTAGGATATTTTCTTTAAATTAGGGTATACAAGCATGTAAGCTTGGCTTAAGAGAAGCGAATTTCAACAAGTTTATGATTTAAAAGCGGTTGTAACAAAATATCTATTGCTGTTTGTTAATGTATCACAAGTTGTCCAACTCTGTTTATTTGATACGGTTTTACATCCGATTTTACTGCCTTTTATCAACAGTGGCCTTACCGCGCCAAGTCCACACACTAATACAGTGATTCTTTGATTATTTTAATCATGCAGTAAAATGTTACTTCGATTTCACGAATCAGTTCAGATTTAAATATCATTGTACCAATCCTTAACTTGATAACCAGAGGTAACAGCCTTGCCAAAAGGAGAAAGTTAAACAATATAATAATGGCACAAGTAAAACATTAATAATGCTGCTCTGACTTCGTTAAAGCGGTGAAGCAAGAGTATTCGACGTCTTGAGACCAAGCAGCGAATTTATCTTACTTTAGTGGAGTTAGTATGGATGACAAGAGGAACAAGCCAATTTTTATATGTCTTGAATTTTTATAGTTCAACTTTGCATCTCAGTGAGTAAAACAAAACGGTTTACTACAAATGACAATCCACCAAAAGGTTGGGGTCCTGCGTTCATATCAGTTGAAAGGTACGTAGTCGCACACCACATGTTGCAAAAGAAACGAAATTTGTAAATCTTAAAAGAGGCACACATCATACTTCGTAAATGCAGTACTAAAGAAAAGAACAAACAACAGTTTTAATCATTTATTTATTCATTTTTACAGTATGTACATACTTTTAGGAAGGTAGAATGAAAGTTCAACAAAGTGCCACAATCATAAAAAAGTAAAATAGCGCATTACAATAGCAATAACAACAGTACTTAAGTTTACATTAAAATGTTTATTCATGTTGATGTCAGTCCTTCTAAGTAGTTAGTAGTTAACTACCTCATCTCTATAGACCAGCTGTCAGCAGTTTTCCCTATATAGTCTATGTAGATGACGTCATCTAGTCCTGTGGAGTCAATTTTTGGAACCAGTCAGATGTAACAGCTATCGGAGATTTCCTAACCTATCGATCGATATGAGAATGATGTAATATTGCATCCTGTTGTAAAATAGCCATCTTGGATTGACGTCATGGTGTGGTGGCCATGCTGGATACTGTTTATTGGTATGTTGGATTGCGTTTGCGCGGCGGCCATCTTGATTTTATTTTTAGAAATTGGTTATTTTATAGATTTCTGACATAGGTAACAGAGCTGACTTGTATACTCGATCTAGGGCTTGATCTAGCAGCTGTCAGCAGTTTTCCCTATATAGTCTATGTAGATGACGTCATCTAGTCCTGTGGAGTCAATTTTTGGAACCGGTCAGATGTAACAGCTATCGGAGATTTTCTAACCTATCGATCGATATGAGAATGATGTCATATTGCATCCTGTTGTAAAATAGCCATCTTGGATTGACGTCATGGTGTGGTGGCCATGTTGGATACTGTTTATTGGTATTTTGGATTGCGTTTGCGCGGCGGCCATCTTGATTTTATTTTTAGAAATTGGTTATTTTATAGATTTCTGACATAGTATACAGAGCTGACTTGTATACTCGATCTAGGGCTTGATCACGGACATTGAGGGTCATGTCCTCGGCCCTAGACGGAGGCTATCTAAGTTGTATAATCATTACCATTTCTTTGGCAATGGATAAAATTCGGTCTCGTTATGTGCGGAGGTCCTATCGTTATACCAAAAATATAAATTAAACGAATACTGAACCAAACTGCAATGATTTGTACAACTCTTCCGCAATATAATCAAGAATACCTGCGCGGCGACCATATTGGAATCTATAACGATTAACGAATAAAATTATATCTCTTACCTCGACGATTTTAACTCTTCGATGCCAGCGATGAAATGACTTTAGTATTATATTTGATCGTCTATTTTAAGACTCCAAAGTGAAATCTTTTGTTCCTCGTTTTGTGAAATATCGAAGTACTTCCATTAAAGTTGCCACAACGTCTGGTACACTAACAAAAGGGTTAACTCTTTCAATGGTCGTATTGACAAAAGGACTTAATCCTCTAACAAAATAGTTGTAAAGAGTTGTCCAAACACGAAGAATTCGAACCAGAATTGTTATTTTTTTAAAACTAATCCGAGCTAACTATAGCATCAACCACGTGACGGGATCACGTGACAACCAAAGTTGCTATTTTTATAAACCTATCACACCGGTAAAACGTCATGTGACTTGATCACGTGACAGCCCGAGTAGCTATTTTTGAAAACCAATCACATATGTAGACTGCATAGGTCAGCTGACCACCTTATGTCCAAAATTACAATATTAGTTTCTTTGTTTGTGTTTGTTGCATAAGCATAATTCTTCGGGCCTCCTGACTCTCATCAAATCATACGTTTCCCTGCATTCAGTCACCATGAGACTGACAGTGTCCAAACACGCATTTGATAAGCATTTATGGTATCCTGAAAATTATCAGAACGCGTCTGTATTTTTTAATAAGCATCTTATGTTGTCATGTATTCAGTCCTGTCTAAGCAGTCCAGACAAGAGTTATATTTGCAAAAAACAAAGAATGTGCTTTGAAAAAGACTTCCATTTCAGCGTTGGTTTGAAAAGTGGTGGGAGGAGGGATAGCCATTGTATAAGGGTCATATGTCTGCGACTGAAAACCCAATGGATCGTGATTACAGCATTCCCTATTTGAAGAATTTAAAACCTGACGAGTTTTTCGATTCTTTGGGAAATACTTCGGCGTATTATAACTTGGAACATGTATTACAGAAACCTTATTTGACAAGCTGAAACCGTTTACAAGACTTATGTGTACTACACATATTATTTAATGTGTCAATATACAGGAATGACAATGAGAGACTTTGTAAATACGTTCAGTGTGCGAGAATTAGAGATGAACGACAGATTGGTGTGAGCATTTGTAAATACAACACAACTAGAAATGTAGCTTTTCGTATATGTTTATTGCGTGATAAATAAAAATACAAAACACAATTCTTGTCTTTGTTTAAAATGATATCCAGTCCATGAATTATTTATAAGACTTGATGTGGCACGTATGTCACGCTTTCCTGGAGGTGGAGGTGTAACTACATTAGTCATCTTTGGCTTCTTTTTCTATCCGTGCTCTTCGCTGCTCAACGCATCTTCCTAGGCTTTCAAGAATCCCTTTGATTTCCCAGGGTAGAGTTGACGTCCAAGGATAGTCACCTGCGAAACATCACGTAATTTTTTTAGAAGGACCATGTACCACGTATTAAGTGCTATGGTTCGGGCGTGTTTAAAACCGGATATAAGTTCTGAGTAATCAGGATCACGCTGAGGCATTTGTGATGAGCCCCTTGTGCAAATGGCAGTTCCATGTCGTTGTTTCGCATGACCTCAAGCATCAAATCATCGTCAATAATCAGTTTACGCTTTTTTATCTCTGGTAAAATCATCTATGTCTTCTGCTGTTGGTAGACCCCGTTTACTATAAAAAATGGGTATCTCTCGTTCCATGTCATCAAACTGATCTTGGTGTATGCCGTAGCAATATATTACGTGAGAAGGTGGGTCTCTGAAGTACATAGACTGTACATTCTTTAGGAACTTGTACACCCACCGCGTTTTACCACTTCCAGTTTGGCCAGAGATATATATACTGGAACAAGGTTCGAAAGGCAGGGTGCAACTTATTTTTGTCCTGTCTGCACATCTGACGAAGTGGGGTTCCATTCCCCATCTCCGATACAGGCCTCTGCCAATTCATTCATTTCGTCGTCAAATAAAATAGCCTTGATCGACTCTTGGATTTCTTCTTTTTCTCTTACATACTCCAAAGCCAACTCAAAATTCTCAGTGTTTTGTTCCATTGGCGTTTCCATATGCTGAAGAATCAAATCCATTTGCTCAGTCACGAACTCGGCTCCATATTCTCGATTCCGAATTTGAAAAGTTCGAAACCTGACCGCCGGTGAATCTACGATCCCCCATGTGGCCCCAAAATTCATCGTCGGCGTCGGCGTCGGCGTCGGCGTCGTCGGCGTCGGTTCACCATGCTCTCGAACTGCGCTGTGATATTTTCCTTGTTGTTGCTATGAATTCTACAATGAGAATGATTAGGTTTGTTCGCGATATTTCTTATATACTCTTTCTAATACGAAACGAGGTTGACTTTTCACTGTATCTTTAGAAATGACATCATCGTTCTTAGTTCGAATTGGTTTGTAAAAATAGACATTTGTCACATGGTCGGTTCATTTATTGGTATACGCAGTGTGATTGGTTTTAAAAAAAATCTACTCGGGTTGTCACGTGATCCCGTCACGTGGTTGATGCTTCAAATAGCCAGGATTGTTTTATAAAAATAGCAATTCTGATTCGAACTGGTCGTGTTTGGACAAGTAAAGCCTCATTTGTTGAGGGATTAAGTCTTTTTTTACCACCCTTGAAAGAGTTAATCCTTTTAGTAGTAGTTAACCTCATCTCTATAGACCAGCTGAGTCATCAGTTTTCCCTATATAGTCTATGTAGATGACGTCATCTAGTCCTGTGCAGTCAATTTTTGGAACCGGTCAGGTGTGACAGCTATCGGAGATTTCCTAACCTATCGATCGATATTAGAATGATGCAATATTGCATGCTGTTGTAAAATCGAAAACATGATCTGACTTGATAAGTCGCTTGTCAAGAGCCAATCAAATAACCTTCGAATTATTTAAATATCTGTTTTCCGATACAGAATTTATACGACAAAAGCCCATCGACACGAGAGTATCTAAATAAACAATTAGACAGGTAAGTAGCAGACGACATTTTACTGCTTTCATTTTCTTATAGTAACTTAAACCAGCGATGTTAAATTTTTCAATAAGGCAGACGACAGTTATACAGGTAAGGTCATACAGGTAATGTTGTAGACCAGCTGAGTCAACAGTTTTCTCTTTATAGCTGACGTCATCTAGTCCTGTTGAGCCAATATTTGGAACCGGTCAGATTTCACAGCTATTGGAGATTTCCTAACCTATCGATCGCTATTAGAATGATGCAATATTGCATGCTGTTGTAAAATCGAAAACATGATCAGACTTGATAAGTCGCTTGTCAAGAGCCACCACTCAAATAGCCCTTTCGAATTATTAAAATATCTGTTTTCCAATACAGAATTTATACGAAAAAAAGCCCGTCGATACGAGAGTATCTACATAAACATTTAGACAGGTAAGTAGCAGCCCACATTTTACTGCTTTCATTTTCTTATTGTCACTTAAACCAGCGATGTTAAATTTTTCCTCTAAAGCAGACGACAGTTATACAGGTAAAATCATACAGGTAAACTGGTTCTCCGTTTACCTATATAGTACTATATTCGCAGATTGTAAAAATAGGAATTTGTCACATGGTCGGTTCATTTATTTGTATATGCAATGAGATTGGTTTTCAAATAAAGCTACTCGGGTTGTCACGTGATCCCGTCACGTGGGTGATGCTAGAGTTAGCCAGGATTGTTTTATAAAAATAGCAATACTGGTTCGAACTGGTCGTGTTTGGACAAGTAAAGCCTCGTTTGTTGAGGGATTAAGTCTTTTTTTACCACCCTTGAAAGAGTAAATCCTTTTATGCCATTCCTATTCAGACTCTTGAAAAAGGAATCATAGTGGGCCTTTTTGGTTCAATTAGACTGTAGTCCGAAAATACAGAACTACTACTACCTACTACTTCAAACACTACTACTGCCACTACTTGATTTTGAGGACAGCTTCAATATCTCTTGCCAGCATTAGTCTGCAAGTACAGCTGAGTGCTTGTGTTAGTTAAAAAAAATGTACTATTATTTATTTTATTATCAATTTTATTATTATTGTTATTATTATCATTGTTATTATTATAATTATTATTACTACTACCAGTAGTACTTGGTTCGATATGGCAATCTCTCTTTGCAGGTGGCTGCATGCACAGCTTTGGTTTGTTATCTCGTCATGCAGCAGGTTGCAAGGACGACTTCGCTTTATTTATCTCTTTGCAATTGTTATGTGTACAGCTTCGGCTTGTTTATCTCACCCTGCGGTATGTTGCGAGTACAGCTTCGGCTTGTTTATCTCGCTATGTAGTTGGCTGTGAGTACAGCTTAGGCTTGTTTATGCTGCTATGCATTTGGCTGCGAGTACAGCTTCGGCTTGTTTATCTCGCTTTGTAGTTGGCTGTGAGTACAGCTTAGGCTTGTTTATGCTGCTATGCATTTGGCTGCGAGTACAGCTTCGGCTTGTTTATCTCGCTATGT
Organism: Anodontia alba; assembly: GCA_964016985.1. Taxonomy (NCBI): domain Eukaryota; kingdom Metazoa; phylum Mollusca; class Bivalvia; order Lucinida; family Lucinidae; genus Anodontia; species Anodontia alba. The sequence continues at coordinate 51,098,420 of OZ024830.1, forward strand.
AGTTGGCTGTGAGTACAGCTTAGGCTTGTTTATGCTGTTATGCATTTGGCTGCGAGTACAGCTTCGGCTTGTTTATCTCGCTAAGCGGTGTATTGCGGGTACAGCTTTGGCTTGTTTTATGTCGCTATGCAGTAGTTTGCGAGTACAGCTTCGGCTTGTTTACCTCGCTCAGTTGTAAATTGCGAGTACAGCTTCGGCTAGTTTATCTCGCTCTGTCATGTTTCTTGTAGGTTGCGAGTACAGCTTTGACTTGTTATCTCGCTATGTTATGATTGGAAGTATAGCTTTGGCTTGTTTTTCTTGATTTGCTGTAAGAAGAGGCTATAGCTTCTGCAAAAGTGTTCGAATACTAATCCCGCCATATGGTGCCGGATCTACTTCGGCTTTATAATTTTGTAATGCAAAATAGTCGGCAGTATAGTCCGGCCTAGAAAAAATAAATAAAGAAAGAAAGAAATAAAGAAATAGATATACAAAAAAAATAATAATAAAAAAAAAATAAATAAAAAATAAAATAAAATAAAATAAACCAGGTAGTATTCGTTCAAAAGTATAGCGAAAGTAAATACCTTGCGACCTGGAAATCTAGCGTATTTCAGTAGCTATTTGTACGATTGCGCAGAATATCCACTGCGAATACTTATCACACTTTCTTTACATTTTTATGTTGGAGTCATTATGCCGAAGTCAGGCCAATCAAGACAGTCGCAGGGGTCCAGTTTGGGAAGCAGTAGAACTTCTAAAAGACGAAAGCAGTCTAGTGATACCAGTGTGTCAAGGACAAGCAGCGCTGGGAAGGCGCAGACTACCAACAATCCCAACACACGAGTTAATGCGATAGACATTGATTCAAATAACGCTACCGGACAAAACGGTGCATATTCCACTGTGAATCAGGATATTCCAAACAATACAAACTTTGACATTAATGCGCTAACCGAAAAGATCACTATGACAGTAACTACCGCAGTGATGGACAATTTGAGGGCTGTCGGACTGTTGCAAAGCCACACAGAGGCCTCTCAAACAGTATCACAGACACAGATTGCATCGTACGCTGCACAGAGCACTTCTTCAGACGCACAATTAGGTATTAACAATGCATCTTCAACCAGCTCTATTATATCATCGTCAGCAATTCTGAATAGCTCAGATATATCTTCTTCTCAGTCCTTTTTTACGGCAAATGTTGAAGCGGCTAAATCCGGATTTGTGTCCGCAGCTATTCCTCTACATTCTAGAGTGCCAATGAGGACTAAGGAGAGGATATGGAACAATGAATTTGTAGAGCTTTCAACGTTGTACGATGAAGACATTGAAGATATAACGATCAGTGTAAAATCAGGACATATTACAACAACAGGGTCTGCAAAGAAGAAGTTCATGTCCATCGAGCAGTGGACTGATGCATTCAATGTTTTTGCATCTGTTTGTAGGTTAAAGTTTCCAGAGCAGTCGGAGCAGCTTTCCATCTATTTGAATACTGTAAGAAAAATTTCAAATGAAAATGGTCATTGGCATGATTATGATGTCAATTTCAGGAAAATAAGGCAGAGCATTGGCTTACGATGGGACCAGATTCATAGTGAGCTATATGTTACTGTCTTAACTAGGAAGCAGAAACAGCCCTTTCGACCGATTAGGGGTCTTCCGGCAGGTGGAAGATCCCGTACAAACGTTAAAAGCACGTGCTACAAATTCAATAGAGGATCGAATTGCTCCGGCTGCGAGTACCAACACATTTGCAGATATTGTGGGGGAAAACACCCAGGCTTTAAATGCTGGAAAGAACACAGTAGTAGATACGATAACACTGGTTCCCAATCAAAATCTCAGTCAAACCCACGATGGTCACCTGCAAACGTCCCCAAGCCCTCTAGAATCCCAACCCCTTCCGACACCGGTTCGACCGGAAATTTTAAATGATTATCTGGAGGGTTATTCACAGGAAAAGAGGCATTACTTGGTTGATGGTTTCACAAATGGCTTTAGGTTGAATTTTTCTGGTGAACGCATAGCTCAGGATAGTCCTAATCTTACATCTGCAAATAATAATTCTGAAGTTGTGCAAGCTACAATTGACGCAGAATTGGAAGCCGGATGAATTGCAGGTCCCTTTTCTAGTCGGCCGCGACATGATTTGAAACTATCTCCACTTGGCGTGGTACCTAAGCGACAAGAAGGTCAGTATCGATTGATCCACCATTTATCTTATCCTCGGGCTAGTGGGTGGTCTGTGAATGAAGGCATATCAAAAGAACACACATCTGTATCTTATGCTGGTATTGAAGATGCTATTGCGCTTATTAAACAGCTCGGTCGAGGGTGTTTTTTAGCTAAAACTGACATAAAATCGGCTTTTAGGATTTTACCCGTTCATCGGGATGATTATATGCTTCTTGGCTTCTCTTGGAATGGACAATTTTACTATGACCTTTGTGTACCCATGGGATGTGCTTCCAGCTGTGCTATTTTTGAGACATTTAGTTCTGCTTTGGAGTGGATAGCGTTTCAGAAACTAGGGTGCCATGGGGTTGTTCATATTCTTGATGATTTTCTATTCATAGAGAAAACTCGTGATCTATGTGAAGAATCTTTGAACAGGTTTCTTGAATTTTGCGCATATGCTGGGATTCCTATTGCCACGGAGAAGACTTTTAAACCCAGTAAGGTCATGGACTTCGTGGGTATAACTTTAGATTCAGATTGCATGGAAGCCCGTCTGCCACTGGACAAAGTTCATAAATGCCATTCACTGATCCAGAATTTTATGGACAGAAATTCATGCAAAAAGAGGGAAATTGAGTCTCTAATTGGCTACCTGAACTTCACATGTTCTGTAGTTCTACCCGGTAGGGCTTTTCTCAGGAGATTGATTTCTTCGATAATGGGGGTTCGGCAGCCTTATCATTTTCTAAAGATTTCTTCCGAGATGAAATCGGATTTGACAATGTGGAAATCATTTGTTAGAAATTTCAATGGTAAATCGATGTTTTTAAATGACCGTTTCCTTTCTAGCAGTGTCTTATCGTTATATACAGATGCTGCTGCTTCTCTTGGTTATGGGGCCGTATACAGTTCCTATTGGTTTTATGGGGAGTTTCCCATGCAGTGCCGCAATCTCAATATAACACTTTTAGAACTGTATCCTGTAGTTGTGGCTGTTAATGTTTGGGGCCATCTTTGGAAAAATCACTGTGTGCGTTTTTATACGGACAACCTGGCTTTGGTACACATTCTGAATCGACAAACATCTAAGGACAAGCACATAATGAAGCTGGTGAGATGCCTGGTGCTTGCGTGTTTACATCATAACGTCATGTTTCAGTCTGAACATATCAGTGGCTGTAAGAATGTACTAGCTGATTCCCTTTCTCGTCTTCAGGTTGCGGAATTTCGTCGACTCAGTCCGTCCAGCAGGATGCTACCGACCAGAATACCAAGAACTCTGTTGCCAATGAACTTCTTCCCAGCCTGAATGCATTGCTGACCTCAGCGTTAGCTCCATCTACAATGGAAACGTATCGACGTGCCTGGGCTACCTACGATAAATTTTCAGTAGAATTTTTCGGCCAGTCATCCTCTGTACCATTAAATGTTTCCCAAGTTTGTCTTTTTGTAGCATATCTTCAGCACGAAAATTTTGCTCCAAAAACAATTTCCACCTATTTGTCCGCTCTAAGTTTTGTTCACAAAATGCAAGGCCATATTGATCCGACAGCGGCTTTCTTGGTCTCCAAACTAGTTGCCGGCGCATACCGCTTAAACAATAAGCTAGATGTCAAATTGCCCTTGACGGTTCCAATTTTGAATAGATTATTAGCCAGTCTCCGTTGGGTCACCACTTCTGTCTATGACAGATTCCTTTTTCAAGCAATGTACCTTTTAGCATTTAATGCTTTTGCACGTATTGGGGAAATTACTGTCAAAAACTCAGAATCAAAGGTTTTACAAATATCGGATATTAATATTTCGTATGCGGATGGGAAACCACACACAGTGTCTGTTACATTTCGCCATTACAAGCACAATTTAACTTCGTCCCCATATACCATATCATTTGGACATGGCCCGACGACGACATCTGCAGTGCAGTCGTTAGCTCATTACATAGAAGTTAGAGGGAAATTTACAGGCCCTTTATTTTGTCTTGAAAACAAGAACCCCGTCACCAGATTAATATTTGACCGCCATTTGCATCGAAGTTTATCTTTCTGCCACTTAGACAGTTCAAGATACAAGGGATATAGTTTTCGTATAGGAGCAGCAACTTTTGCAGCAGAGAGTAACTTATCAGATGCGAGGATCAGGGCTTTGGGCTGCTGGTCATCGAATGCGTTTCGAAAATACATCCGTATTTCTGGTACATAGCGCATTGATCTTTCATATGCATAAATGACACGTTAAACTGACAGTTCTTTAACACCGAGTCATGCTTGCTGGCGTTCATTTACTTATGCTCTTGTGTGTTTTCCCCTGTGCTATTTGCATGTGTACCACATCTATTTCCTTCTGCGTTGCAGAAGATAAACATTTGATGCTACCAAATATAATTTCATGTGCATGCTTTTGTAGTTGTATGTAAATACTTTCGTTAGTCCAATTTTCATTGCTTTAGAATGTGTTTTTATTGACCACTTTTTGAATATTTACTTTTTTACTTGCATACTTGAGTTGCAATAATATCTGCTGTCAATGTGTGTGTTACATCTTCTGACCGTTGGTGTATGGTGGTAGATTGTTGACATTTTTCAACAAGCAGCCAGCTGATAGGTTAACCGTGTGATATTGCGTTGCCGTATCACTCAGTTAATTATGTCTAATTGCGGTTTGTCGACGTTTTGCCGCCGGAGTCCGACTAATAAGGGGCTGACTGTGGAATATTGCGTTGCTGTATTTCCCCGGTAGAACCTTGGATTATCATGTAACACGTTACTTATGTTACTTCCTTATAGCGTGTTTTGTGGATTTCTGTTCCTGATTTGATATGCATTTGCAACATGGAGTATGATGTGTGATATGTATATTTTCCTTGTTCTCTTTTTGTGGGACAAACTTGCAGCATGATGGAAATCATTCTGCCAGTTTTATGGCCTATGTGCCCCACATCAAGATCAAATTACATGTATTTGGAGATAGGTTGTGCAGAACGGAAATATGTATTTTAATATGTTCTATCGTTGGAAATGATGGATTACTGTTCTTGTTAATTTTAGACGTGATAAGAGTCGTTCATCACAACATAACTGATTAACATTATCAGGTCTATTTTAGTCTTGATTAGACTCTTCCACTGATTAACCTTATCATGTCTATTTTAGTCTTGATTAGACTCTTTCACCACAATTTGTGTGTTTATTTTGTTTTCCCCCATATGAACGAACTAGTCTAATTGAACCAAAAAGGCCCACTATGATTCCTTTTTCAAGAGTCTGAATAGGAATGGCATAAATTACGGCTATGCACCATAGCGGTTTTTATGCGATGACTATTACACACTTAGGTAAATAATTTTCCGATATCCTGTAGGGAGCCTCTCGCAGCTGGTGGTTGCCATGGTATTATTGGATTTTCCTTCAGATTAGCTGCGGAAAGTACACACACTTTAGACGTGTTAGACGTGTTATTTAAATTGATCGGAAGCATTATTAATATTGACTGAAAATATGTGATTAACCACCAATCCTTTTGTTCGTGAAGCAGACGTCAACGGTCGTGACGGCTTTAAAGGAATTACTTCGATATTTCACAAAACGAGGAACAAAAGATTTCACTTTGGAGTCTTAAAATAGACGATCAAATATAATACTAAAGTCATTTCATCGCTGGCATCGAGGAGTTAAAATCGTCAAGGTAAGAGATATAATTTTATTCGTTAATCGTTAAATATTGGTCAGTTAGTAGTTAACTTCATCTCTATAGACCAGCTGAGTCAGCAGTTTTCCCTATATAGTCTATGTAGATGACGTCATCTAGTCCTGTGGAGTCAATTATTGGAACTGGTCAGGTGTGACAGCCATCGGAGATTTCCTAACCTATCGATCGATATTAGAATGATGCAATATTGCATGCTGTTGTAAAATCGAAAACATGATCTGACTTGATAAGTCGCTTGTCAAGAGCCACTCAAATAACCTTCGAATTATTTAAATATCTGTTTTCCGATACAGAATTTATACGACAAAAGCCCATCGACACAAGAGTATCTAAATAAACATTTAGACAGGTACGAGTAAGTAGCAGACGACATTATACTGCTTTCATTTTCTTATAGTCACTTAAACCAGCGATGTTCAAGTTTTCCTATAAAGCAAACGACAGTTATATAGGTAAAGTCATACAGGTAAACTGGTTCTCCGTTTACCTATACAGTACTATATCGGCAGAGGAACCGAATAATATTGGTCAGTTAAAGACACATTTTGGATTGCATAAAACCCTAATGACTTAAACTCATCTCTCATTATTAGTTCACCTCATCTCATTAGACCAGCTTAGTCAACAGTTTTCCCTATGTAGTCTATGTAGATGACGTCCTGTGGAGTCAATTTTTCTATGTCACAGTCTATGTAGATGACGTCCTGTGGAGTCAATTTTTCTGTGTTACAGTTTATATAGATGACGTCATCTAGTCCAGTGGAGTCAATTATTGGAACTGATCAGGTGTGACAGCCATCGGAGATTTCCTAACATATCGATTGCTATTAGAATGATGCAATATCGCATGCTGTTGTAAAATCGAAAACATGATCAGACTTGATAAGTTGTTTGTCAAGAGCCAATCAAATAACCCTTTCGAATTATTAAAATATCTGTTTTCCGATACAGAATTTATACGAAAAAAACTCATCGATACGATAGTATCTAAATAAACATTTAGACAGGTAAGTAGCAGCCCACATTTTACTGCTCTCATTTTCTTATAGTCATTTAAACCAGCGATGTTAAATGTTTCCTCTAAAGCAGACGACAGTTATACAGGTAAACTGGTTCTCCGTTTACCTATACAGTACTATATCGGCAGAGGAACCGAATAATATTGGTCAGTTAAAGACACATTTTGGATTGCATAAAACCCTAATGACTTAAACTCATCTCTCATTATTAGTTCACCTCATCTCAATAGACCAGCTTAGTCAACAGTTTTCCCTATGTAGTCTATGTAGATGACGTCCTGTGGAGTCAATTTTTCTATGTCACAGTCTATGTAGATGACGTCCTGTGGAGTCAATTTTTCTGTGTTACAGTTTATATAGATGACGTCATCTAGTCCAGTGGAGTCAATTATTGGAACTGATCAGGTGTGACAGCCATCGGAGATTTCCTAACATATCGATTGCTATTAGAATGATGCAATATTGCATGCTGTTGTAAAATCGAAAACATGATCAGACTTGATAAGTTGTTTGTCAAGAGCCAATCAAATAACCCTTTCGAATTATTAAAATATCTGTTTTCCGATACAGAATTTATACGAAAAAAAAACTCATCGATACGATAGTATCTAAATAAACATTTAGACAGGTAAGTAGCAGCCCACATTTTACTGCTCTCATTTTCTTATAGTCATTTAAACCAGCGATGTTAAATTTTTCCTCTAAAGCAGACGACAGTTATACAGGTAAACTGGTTCTCCGTTTACCTATACAGTACTACATCGGCAGAGGAACCGAATAATACTGGTCAGTTAAAGACACATTTTGGATTGCATAAAACCCTAATGACTTAAACTCATCTCTCATTATTAGTTCACCTCATCTCAATAGACCAGCTTAGTCAACAGTTTTCCCTATGTAGTCTATGTAGATGACGTCCTGTGGAGTCAATTTTTCTATGTCACAGTCTATGTAGATGACGTCCTGTGGCCCACATTTTACTGCTCTCATTTTCTTATAGTCATTTAAACCAGCGATGTTAAATTTTTCCTCTAAAGCAGACGACAGTTATACAGGTAAACTGGTTCTCCGTTTACCTATACAGTACTATATTGGCAGAGGAACCGAATAATATTTGTCAGTTAAAGACACATTTGGATTGCATAACACCCTAATGACTTAACCTCATCTCAAAAGACCAGCTGAGTCAGCAGTTTTCCTTTTATAGTCTATGTAGATGACGTCATCTAGTCCTGTGGAGTCAATTTTTGGAACCGGTCAGATGCGACAGCTATCGGAGATTTCCTAACCCATCGATCGATATGAGAATGATGTAATATTGCATCCTGTTGTAAAATCGCGGCGGCCATCTTCGATTGACGTCATGGTGTGGCGGCTATGTTGGATACTGTTTATAGGTACTTGGAAAAACCGGACTGCGTTTGCGCGGCGGCCATCTTGATTTTATTTTTTAGAAATTGGTTATTTTATAGATTTCTGACATGGTATACAGAGCTGACTTGTATACTCGATCTAGGGCTTGATCACGGACATTGTAGGTCACGTCTTCGGCCCTAAACGGAGGCTACCTAAGTTGTATAATCATATCCATTTCTTTGGCAATGGATAAAATTCGGTGTCATTATGTGCGGAGGTCCTATCGTTATATCAAAAATATAAGTTAACCGAATACTGAACCAAACTGCAATGAATTGTATAAAATCAAGAATACCTGCGCGGTGACTATATTGGAATCTATATTTAACGATTAACGAATAAAATTATATCTGTTACCTTGACGATTTTAACTCCTCGACGCTAGCGATGAAATGACTTAAGTATTATATTTGATCGTCTATTTTAAGATTCCAAAGTGAAATCTTTTGTTTCTCGTTTTGTGAAATATTGAAGTAATTCCTTTAAAGTCGCCACAACCGTAGACGTCTGGTTCACGAACAAAAAGATTAACTGTTTGAAGGGTGGTACAAAAAGACTTAATCCCTCAACAAATGAGGCTTTACTTGTCCAAACACGACCAGTTCGAACCAGAATTGCTATTTTTATAAAACAAGCCTGGCTAACTGTAGCATCAACCACGTGACGGGATCACGTGACAACCCGAGTAGCTTTATTTGAAAATCAATTACATTGCATATACAAATAAATGAACCGACCATGTGACAAATTCCTATTTTTACAAACCAATTAGAACTAAGAACGATGATGTCGTTTCTAAAGATACAGTGAAAGTCATCCTCGTTTTGTATTATAAAGAGTTTATAAGAAAAATCGCGAACAAACCCAATCATTCTCATTGTAGAATTCATAGCAACAACATGGAAAATATCACAGCGCAGTTCGAGAGCATGGTGAACATTTTTACCGACGCCTACGACGATGAATTTTGCGGCCACATGAGGGATCGTAAATTCACTGGCGGTCAGGTTTCGAACTTTTCGAATTCGGAATGGAGAATATGAAGACGAGTTCGAGATTGACCAAATGGATTTGATCCTTCAGCATATGGAAACGCCAATGGAACAAAACACTGAGAATTTTGAGCTGGCTTTGGAGTATGTAAGAGAACAAGAAGAAATCCAAGCGTCGATCAAGGCTATTTTATTTGACGACGAAATGAACGAATTGGCAGAGCCTGTATCGGAGATGGGGAATGGAACCCCACTTCGTCAGATGTGTAGACAGGGCAGAAATGACTTGCACCCTGCCTTTCGAACCTTGTTCCAGTATATATATCTCTGGCCAAACTGGAAGTGGTAAAACGCGGTGGGTGTACAAGTTCCTGAAGAATGTACAGTCTATGTACTCAAGAGCTACCTTCTCACATATTATATTGCTACGGCATACACCAAGATCAGTTTGATGACATGGAACGAGAGATACCCATTTTTCATAGTAAACGGGGTCTACCAACAGCAGAAGACATAGATGATTTTACCAGAGATAAAAAGCATAAACTGATTATTGACGATGATTTGATGCACGAGGTCATGCGAAACAAAAACATGAAACTGCCATTTGCACAAGGGGCTCATCACAAATGCCTCAGCGTGATCCTGATTACTTAGAACTTATATCCGGTTGTATACACACCAGAACCATAGCACTGAATACGTGCTACATGGTCCTCCTAAAACATTTACGTGATGTTTCGCAGGTGACTATCCTCGGACGTCAACTCTACCCTGGGAAATCAAAGGGATTCTTAAAAGCCTACGGAGATGCGTTAAGCAGCGAAAAGCACGGATAGAAAAAGAAGCCAAAGATGACTAATGTAGTTACACCTCCACCTCCAGGAAAGCGTGACATACGTGCGCACATCAAGTCTGATAAATAATTCATGGACTGGATATCATTTTAAACAAAGACAAGAATTGTGTTTTGTATTTTTATTTATCACGCAATAAACATATACGAAAAGCTACATTTCTAGCTGTGTTGTATTTACAAATGCTCACACAAATCTGTCGTTCATCTCTAATTCTTGCACACTGAACGTATTTACAAAGTCTCTCATTATCATTCCTGCATATCGACACATTGTATAATATATATAGTACAGTCCACACGTGTTTGATCCAAAGTCTTGTAAACGGTTACAGTTTGTCAAATAGGGTTTCTGTAATACATGTTCAAAGATATACGCCGGTGTATTTCCCAAAGAATCGAAAAACTCGTCAGGTTTTAAATTCTTCAAATAGGGATTCCTGTAATCACGATCCATTGGGTTTTCAGTCGCAGACACGAGACCCTTATACAATGGCTATCTCTTCTCCCACCACTTTTCAAACCAACGCTGAAATGGAAGTCTTTTTCAAAGCACATTCTTTGTTTTTTGCAAATATAACTCTTGTCTGGATTGCTTACTAGACAGGACTGAATACATGACAACATAAGATGCTTATTAAAAAATACAGACGCGTTCTGATAATTTTCAGGATACTATAAATGCTTATCAAATGCGTGTTTTGATACTGTCAGTCTCATGGTGACTGAATGCAGGGAAACGTATGATTTGATGAGTGTCAGGAGGTCCATGAATTATGCTTATACAACAAACACAAACAAAGAAACTAATATTGTAATTTTGGACATAAGGTGGTCAGCTGACTTGTGCAGTCTCAAATCTGATTGGTTTTCAAATATAGCTACTCGGGCTGTCAAAGGTTTATAAAAATAGCAATTTGGGTTGTCACGGGATCCCGTCACGTGGTTGATGCTATAGTTAGCTCGGATTAGTTTTATAAAAATAGCAATTCTGGTTCGAATTGATCGTGTTTGGACAACTCTTTACAACTCTTTTGTTAGAGGATTAAGTCCGTTTGTCAATACGACCATTGAAAGAGTTAACCCTTTTGTTTGTGTACCAGACGTTGTGGCGACTTTAAAGGAAGTACTTCGATATTTCACAAAACGAGGAACAAAAGATTTCACTTTGGAGTCTTAAAATAGACGATCAAATATAATACTAAAGTCATTTCATCGCTGGACGTCGAAGAGTCGACATCGTCAAGGTAAGAGATATAATTTTGTTCGTGAATCGTTAAATATAGATTTCGTTTTGGCCGCCGCGCAGGTATTCTTGATTTTATTGCGGAAGAGTTGTACAAATCATTGCAGTTTGGTTCAGTATTCGTTTAACTTATATTTTTGGTATATGATAGGACCTCCGCACATAACGAAACCGAATTTTATACATTGGCAAAGAAATGGTTATGACTGTACAACTTAGGGTAGCCTCCGTCTAGGGCTGAGGACCTGACCCTCAATGTCCGTGATCAAGCCCTAGATCGAGTATACAAGTCAGCTCTGTATACTATGTCCAAAATCTAAAAAAATAACCCATTTCTGAAAATTAAATCAAGATGGCCGCCGCGTAAGCGCAGTCCGGTTTTTCCAAATACCTATAAATAGTATCCAATATGGCCGCCACACCGTGACGTCAATCCGATGGCAGCCGCGCATGCGCAGTCCATGAGGTTAAAGAGATCCCTATACTAGAGATAAAAGAGGGGTATGCATAAACCAGTTTTGGCACAGAAATATTGTTATCGGAGCTGCAACGTAGACAAAAATGTATTTTATGACATGCGCGCAGCGATGTTAAAGTTTTACTCTAAAGCAGACGAAAGTTATAAAGATAAAGTCATACAGGTAAACAGGTTCTCCATTTACCTATACAGTTCTATATCGGCAGAGGAACTGAATAATGAATAGTAATATTTTTAGATATTGGTCAGTTAACCACAAACATTTGAAAAAGGTCACATTAGGATATATCCTTTAAATTAGAGTATTCAAGCATATAAGCGTGGCTTAAGAGAAGCAAGTTTTAACAAGTTTATGATTTAAAAGCGGTGGTAACAATGTATCACAAGTTGTCCAACTCTGTTTATTTAATACGGTTTGACATCCGATTTTACTGCCTTTTACTCGTATCAACAGCGGCCTTGCCGTGTCAAGTCCACAAACTTTAATACAGCGAAACTTTGATTATTTTAATCATGCAGTAAAATGTTGTTGTTTTTTTCGATTTCACGAATTAGTTCAGGCTGAAGTTCCGGTTTAAATTTCATTGTACCAATCTTTTACTTGATAACCAGCGGTAACTGCCTTGCGAAAAGGAGATAATTAAACTATATAATAATGACACAGTAAAACATTAATAATGCTGCTCTGAATTCGTTAAAACGGTCAAGTAAGAGTATTTATTGTCTTGAGATAGGGCAGTACAATACCAATAACAACAGTACTTAAGTTTACATTAAAATGTTAATTCATGTTAATGTCAGTCATTCTAAGTCACGTTCTGGTATCGTTTGATTGAATTTTAGCGGATAGTTTTTTTCCAGGAAACTAGTACTTCTTTGTTTCCAGACTTTCCTCTTCGTATCAAAATTTTATTAATTTTAAAACTCATTTTGTCTAGATCAATTTCCAAGTGCAATAACTCACTTTCATACCAAGTCCCTTTTACTTCTTCGCCCTGTAAATCTTTCAGTCTGTAAACGGGCAGATTTCCTCTATAATATTTCTTGGAAATATTTCTCCGGAGTACGTTTGATCATACGCATGAGTGATTGCACCTTTAACATGGCTGACTCTCACATATTGGTTAAGGCTGTATTTGAAAAATCATTTCTTCAGCATTTTATTACTACTGCCCCTATTCTGCACCAGATAAGTAGATATACGAATCTCTTCCTCACTGGTCAGCTTTACTGCAGCTGGCGTTGTTCTAATGGTTCTGTGAAAGATTTTATTGTAACTATCAGCTATCTTTTGTGAAACTGATAGATAACTGTAGTGATCCTTTTAGGTGACGTAACGACTGAGTTCGTTTGAACTGTTTAAATAGCCCTTTCTGATGTCGAAGCTTTAGTCTCATTTTGTGTTGGAAAATACTTGATATCATATTTCTCCATGAGGTCTTGAACAATCTTGGCACAGGATTCTTGGCCTGAAAAAAGCCAAAAATTCATCTACATGTATATGAAAGAATTTATTTACACTGATGTTTAATTGGCAGTACTTATAAACAGACATATATTTTACAAAACTTTGACATTTAAGAAATTAAACTCGACCAAAGAAATGACATTAAAATTATAAGTAAACTGTTTTAGCTACTATTTTATTGTGTCTTTTACCTATCTATTAAAATTTATAAACTGATACCAAAAATAATAGTTACATCACATACCATTGTGAGTTGTGATCCTTTCTGGAATACAACCACCCGTTTTTAATATGTCCTCAAAGGCGCTTTTTACATCCTGTCCTGCCGGCCTCGGTGGCTCAGTTGGATGTGCCGCCCGACTGGAGACCTGGAGGTCGTGGGTTCAACCCCCGCCGAGGTCGGCAACATTCTTTCGTGGAGATTGATCATGAAATAATTTCTACGGTCATTCTCTGCCTTCCACTGATTCAAGAAGGGCAGTTGTCAGTTTCTGTCGAAAGAATGTGCACAATACTGGTTAACCGCTTAGAGGACTAAGCCTGCCCAGTAAACGTGTGGTTAGGTAAACTGACCGTGCTCGACATGACCCCATTGGATTGACTGGGCCGTAAAACCTCAACACAAACAAACAAACATCCTGTCCAGATTTATTTTTCAAAGATCTTAGTCATAAGTATATAGAAAATGTATTTATCACCAGCAGTACATATTTGTAGCCATCATTCCAGTTTTTAAATTTCATCATGTCCACGAGATCTGCCAGCCAAAGATCATCCATGCCAGAGCTGATCACGTGGTTTCGACGAAAGCGTCTCCTGACCGGTTTATAGAGGCCGCATGCCTCTTATTGTGAAGAAACTTTCGAATTCTATGCATTCCTATATTAAATTTGTCTTCTTTTTTTACCATTTTATATAGTTTTTGTGATCCAGCAAAACTAGATGGATGCGAAGGGTCGTAGTACATTTTTCTCAAATAATCCTCTTAAGGAGCCATGTCTTAATAGTTTGAAAGATTAATTCAAAATAAAACTAGTCTAGTTGCAAAATACTATTTATTCATTCTTCTGAATATCACTGTCGTCATGACCTGAGTCATCGTCATCATCTTCATCATAACTCTCTTCTGAATCTGACCTTTCGGTGTCAAATAAGTCCTAAAATTCCCCTCTGTATTTCATGAGCGACCTTTTGATAGCTGGTGTCTGTTTCAGACCTTTCGATATCAATCTTTCTACATCCGAATCAATTTTCTCATTTTGTGCGCTGGTCTGAAGAGGGAAGAAATAATCATTTAGACATATTTTATATTTTTCGAAAAAGGTTCGCTCCTCGTACGGTTTGATACGACCCTCAGCAATCTCTCCGGCTTGTTCCTTTTCTTCTCCATCTGTGATCATTTGATCTACCATTTTATTAAATCGCTTCTTATTCAATGCCTTGGCAATTTTCCACAACAGTTGAAACGCCGTATTCTCCTCGAGATCGTCATGCACAATTCTCTGTATTCGAGGTTGTATTCTAGTGAAGTGATGCAATAGCAATTCTTTCACAAACGTGGTTTTTCCACATGCTGAAAACAAAGCAAGACCAATACTTTTAATACAATTAATGAAAAAAATAGAAATCTGGCAAAGCCATTCAATGACTCTGCCTTAATTAACAATATGCATTCAGAGGTCTTTTTTTTTTTCAAAGTAATCTGTTTTAACAATTTAAGTACTTTAACGTATCTGTTGGTCCGCATATCATCCTTGTGAATGGATGCTGTATTACTGTGACTATATTCTCCTGCTGCTGCTGCGCCGGCGGCGACGGTGGAAGCGGCAGCGTTTTATTACACCCTCTGGCGGCGGCGGTGGCATCAAACCCTGCGTCGGCAAAGGTGGATACGCTTCATTGCTCTGTGGATACACTTGACTGAACTTGTCACCAAGATGTTTATTGTGCCAGTGTCTTAACATTATATTTTTGAGCAGTCAGGATACGTTGCAGAATGAATTTTTACTCTACGGTGGTCTGGTTTGAAATCAAGATTCTTCTCATATGACACCGTCTTTAAATTTTCTTCTGTTTACTTTAATTTTATTTGTATCCAATCAAACGACAGCATCTTATATTTACCAATCTCAAGCTTATATTCCTTCATAGATATTTTATAATTTTATACCGAAATTTCATTTCTCTCCAGGAAATCACCAAGAAACGACATGGCTTTCCACTGCCCGGAGTGTGAATATAAATCCGACAAAAAGAGTCAGCTGCTTCAACATCAACGATCTGCCAATCATTGGAGAAGCTTTCGCTGTGACATGTGCAATGCTCTTTTTACCAGGAAAACAAACTTAGATCGTCACATTGAGAAACATAACGCCAGGGACAGTGTGCATTGTCGAGAGTGCCCACGGTCTTTTAGTCGACCAGACGCGTTACAACGTCATTTACAACAGAAACATCAAGTGGGCGGTGGGCGGAAAAGGCTAGCGGATGATGATGAAAATTCGAATGAAGATATTACTAAAAGGTTGAGAAAAGATGATGGCCCTCGACAGTATTATGCCCTGACAAAAATTAAAAGTCAACGAATGCCAAAATTCAAGACCACGACAACGTCCTACAAGATCACATTTCATAACATAGAGGTAACAGAAAATGTATCTACCTCTTTACGGCAGATATTTTCAGCTATATTTCAAGATGTGACAGTGGGAGCAAAGTCTAATGATCTGGTGAGGGTCACTGTGCAAAGTCCTTCTTTAGATTATCCAGTCGTCATTCCTTTCATTAGACTGCCAGAGCTTACTGCCGATAGATTTCTGTCAGAGATTGAACATATACTTCAGTCTCACGAAGATTTTGCAATTGATTTAGGGTTGGTGTTAGAACTCACACATGTGGACATGCCTACCGGTAGAGGACGAAAGCGATGTAAATTTGTTGACATACAAAAATTTCTTAAGGATAAAAGATGTATTATACGTATAGAAAATAAAGACAATTTGTGTTGTGCCAGAGCTATTATCACTGCCAAAGCTAAACTAGACGGCCATGAGAAATGGAACAGTATTAGACAAGGAAGACAAATCCAGAGAGAAATGGCTGTTGAACTACACGAGAAAGCAGGGGTTACTTTGGGAAAATGCGGCGTAGAAGAAATTCAGCAATTTCAATCTGTGTTGACGGAATATCAAATACATGTTGTTTCGAAGGAACATTTCAATGCCATTATCTACAGTGGGCCAGAATCTTCAAAAAAGATCTACATATATCATCACAATGATCACTACGATGTGATTACAAGCATGTCTGGATTTCTTTCGAGGAACTATTTTTGTTCATATTGTAACAAAGGATACGACCACAAAGAAGATCATAAATGCAACTTGGTGTGTCATGCTTGTCGCAAAGTACACAATGAAAAGGCGGAGGAGAAGGACTGGATTGAGTGTAAAAAATGCCATCGATATTTCCGTGGTCAAGAGTGTTTTGATCTTCACAAAAAACGTACAATCAAAGGCAATTCCACCTGTTTAGCTCTGTACCGTTGTACCCAGTGTGGAAAGACAGTTAATAGAAAAATGGATAAAAAACATCTGTGCGGACAAAGTTATTGTAATGTGTGCAAAAGATTTTTCCCCGAAACACACAAATGCTACATGATGCCGGAAACCACCGACTTTAAAGAAGAACGTGTGTCCACTGAAGAAGAATTCGAAAATGCAAAAACTTTCATTTTCTTCGATTTTGAGTGTACTCAGGACGTTTTTATTGAATGTGATATGAAATATAATCCTGACCTTTTTGGAAAATGCCAAAATTGTTTGAAGTGCGATTGTGGTGTATACGAACACAAACCAAATCTTTGTGTCGTACACAAAGTATGTACTCTATGTATGGATAAGGAAATTGAGTGCAAGAATTGTTGTAAAAGAGAGCATGTTTTTAGTGGTGAAAACACTTTGAATGATTTCTGTCACTGGCTGTTTTCTGAAGAAAATTACAACACCACTGTATTGTGCCATAACTTTCAAGGGTACGATTCCTATCTTATACTCCAGTACCTGTACGAAAACGCTGTTATACCAAACATAATACCTAATGGGGCAAAAGTAATGTGCCTTGTCGTGAAAAGTAGCAAAATCAAAATGATTGACTCATTTAATTTCCTTCCAATGGCACTTGCAAAATTACCCGAAATGTTTGAATTCAAAGAGCTCCGAAAGGGATATTTTCCGCATTTATTTAACAAAAAAGAAAACCAAAATGTTGTCTTAGATGGATTGCCTGATTTGCAGTTTTACAACCCAGATGCTATGAAACCAGAAGACAGAGATACATTTCTAACTTGGTATGATAAACACAAGGGTGTCAGGTTTGACTTCAGACATGAATTGCTAGAGTATTGCAGATCTGACGTGGACATTTAAGGCGCTGCTGCTTAAAATTTCGTGAAGACTTCATGAAAATCACAAAAATTGATCCATTCGAAAAATGCATAACAATTGCGTCCGCTTGCAATTTGGTTTTTAGAACAAACTTTTTACAAACTGAAACAATTGGACTCATTCCACATCATGGGTATAACCCGGAACAGAAGAACTCTATAAAAGCTTTACAATGGCTGAAGTATCTTTCGCATTTGGAAGGGTTGAACATTCAACAGGCCTGCAATGGTGGAGAGAAAGTAATAGGACCTTATAAAACTGACGGGTACTATGAAACGGAAAAGGGCGAAAAAGTTGTACTGGAATTTCACGGGGATTTTTGGCATGGGAATCCAAAAAAATATTCCAGGTCGACCGTAAATCCCTTCAATCAACAGACCATGGGAGAGTTATATGATAAAACTGTAGAAAAACAAAAATATTTAGAAAGTCTTGGCTATGTCTATAGGTGTGTATGGGAGTCTGACTTTGACAAACAAATAGCAAATAACACGAGCATGAAATCCTACATTGAAAGTTTAGAATTAGAATCCCCTTTAGAGCCACGTGATGCATTTTTTGGGGGTCGCACAGAAACCTATACTTTGTACAAAGAGGCATGTAACGATGAAACAATAGATTACTATGACGTTACGTCTCTCTACCCATGGGTAAATAAAATGGGAAAGATCCCATTAGGTCATCCTTTAATCATCACCGAAAACTTTAAAGCATTGGCTGAATACGAGGGTCTTATCAAGTGTAAAGTAGTTCCACCTAAAGGTATTTTCCATCCCGTTTTACCATGCAAATCCAACGGTAAACTATTGTTCCATCTTTGCAAAACATGTGCCGAAACTGCGCAGCAGACGCCTTGTAGACATACAGACGAGGATCGTTCGTTTATTGGTACCTGGGTCACTGATGAGGTGAAGAAGGCAGTAAAAATGGGATATATGATCGCAAAGGTATATGAAGTATGGCACTTTGACCAGGTCTCTCAATAAGACCCTAAATCAAAAAAAGGAGGGTTGTTTACAAAATACGTAAACACCTTTTTGAAAATAAAACAAGAGGCTAGTGGATGGCCGAAATGGTGTCAGACAAAAGCTGACAAGAACAAATACATTGACCTGTATAACAAGAAAGAGGGGATTCTTCTTGATTGCAACAAAATAAAAGAGAATCCTGGGTTACGGGCACTGGCAAAGCTCATGCTCAACTCTTTCTGGGGTAAGTTTGGCCAGAGATCAAATATGACTAAGGTTGACTTGGTTGACGATCGGTCAGTCTATTTCGACAAACTGACATCTGACCGTGAAGATGTTACTTGTGTAAACTATGTCTCTGATCATTTTGTTGAAATGCGCTGGAAGTTCAAGGAAAATTTTGTGGATACCAACCCAAACGCAAATGTAGTTATAGCTGCATACACGACCGCCCAGGCAAGACTGAAACTGTATTCTTACTTGGAAAATCTAGGAACAAGAGCTTTGTATGTTGACACCGACTCTGTGTTTTTTACGACTAAACAGGGTCAGCGTAAACCAGAACTAAATGACTTTCTAGGAGATCTCACTGATGAACTGCCTGGTAATTCAATTATTACCTTTATAAGCGGTGGTCCAAAGAACTTCGGATACGAGTTAGTAAAACCTGATAAAAATGGGAATCGTACCCACTGTAAAATACGTGGTATTACCCTGAACTACAAAAATAAGCTTAACGTTAACTTCGACATTCTTAAGACTTTTGTAACCAAACGCCAGGATGCCACGGTGTCTGTTGTGAACGCTTACAAAATAGCTAGAGACAGAAACAATTCAAAGGTAATTACAATGACAGAAAAGAAAGACTATCGGGTTGTATTCGATAAAAGAGTTATTCGAGCTCACCATGTTTCTTACCCTTATGGATATTAGTGTAAGAACAGTAGCTGCTTAGAGTGTATGCTTGTTTAATATGATTTTCTTGATCGCTTTTTTTCACTAAAATGTTATATAATGTATTTGTTACCTAGCTGGATTGAAGTCTGTAATAAACTATTAAAAATGTGCACTGGTAGCTCTTGTTCTTTCCAAACTACGTATCATGGAAAGAAATAAAAAGTAAAAATCTATTATAAGTAGTTGCGGTCATGGTACCAAAGCCGTAATTCAAAATCATAAATCCATAAACGAATGACGAATCAGAATGTTCAGACCTACAGACATGGACCCCAGAACAAAGGGTGTAATCAGGCGTCCGCGGATAGTAAGCATTACTTGGTAAGCAAGCTTCGCCCACCATGCCCATGGGCCTGAACGAAGGAAATATCGGTAGAAGCGTATGTCCGGGATTTGGGAAGTCTACTTATGGCGCGTCACTGGCAAAAACATCAGAAACAATTCTGGAAACTGCCACATTGTAGGGATTGACTAGATCATGATGTCTCCCATAGAACTTCTTAAGTGTTGCTACCAGTTTGGTTTTTTGAAACCCCTGGCTCAACAACTTTTGAGTGAGCACTTTCCCACGCTCCATGAAGTCCTGATAATTTGAACAAGTTCTGGCATAACGGATTAACTGTGAAACGTAAACGCCGTATGCTGGTGCAGAAGGGATATTACTGCTCAGGAAAGGAAAGCACAACATCCAGGATGTCATAATTATTTGCAAAGTGTAAAGACAGTAATTCGATTCCATCAACAAGTCTACACATGATTTTGCGATTTACAACAGTGTAATATCCTAGTATGAAATTATAGTTATCTGACACCTTTAATAAGTCAACACATGTTTTTGCGATTTCACAACATTGCATCATTCAAATATCGATCGATAGGTTAGGAAATCTCTGATAGCTGCCATACGTGATCGGTTCCAAAAATTGACTCCGCAGGACTAGATGGAATGAAATAAAACTCTATTCTAAGCACAACATCCAGGATGTCATAATTATTTGCAAAGAGTTAAGACAGTAATCCGATTTCATCAACAAGTCTACACATGATTTTGCGATTTACAACAGTGTAATATCCTAGTATGAACATATAGTTATCTGACACCTTCAATAAGTCAACACATGTTTTGCGATTTCACAACATTGCATCATTCCAATATCGCCCGATAGGTTAGGAAATCTCCGATAGCTGTCACACGTGATCGGTTCAAAAAATTGACTCCACAAGACTAGATGACGTCATTTACATACACTATATAGGGAAAACTGCTGAATCAGCTGATCTATAGAGATGAGGTTAACTACTATAAACTACTTGTGCAAGCCGTTTGATTGTGTACTGAAGCTGATCTATTTTTTTCTAGTCTGATTTACTTAATTTTTGCCGTGTTCCCTGAGCAGGAGACGTAACTCATCTCTTAGCATACTGGGTATTCACCCGTAACTGAACACTTAGCATATTGGGTATTCACCCGAAAATATGCTTTGACATGACATGCATCCGCTTCTGAGGAGACTGTTTGTTTTAAATGTCAAAGCTTTTTGAGAAAAATATAATTTCAAAGCCTATTTTGAGAAAAATGGAAGTTCTACTCTGAGAAAAATAAAGAGAATATCAAAATGATACATATATATTTTGACCTCTGCTGTATTTGCTCAGAGAGTGGTAAAGGTTAAAATTGATTTTCGACCTGCCCATCATTGGATTAATCTATTTGAACTTGATCCTTAAAAAACCAAGCAAAATTCTAGCAGATGACAATCTTTATTATTGATAATATTATTTTTTGTGAAAATAAGGTTTGGCATTTCATGTGAGTTGTCAGCTGAACATCCGATTTACATGGTATGTTAAGCCTTATTTTACCCTGAAAAATCATTTTTGAAATCTTTTTTATGGAAATGTCGCCTGCTGCAGCTTTGATTGGTGCTTTATGAGTAAATGCGATTAACATTATTAAAGCTTACCTTGCCAGTATTAAATATTGGCCTTCTCAAGAGAAAAGGGACATTTGGAGCTGATCTTGTTGGATCGGGCTTTCACCATTCTTTTAAATAACCATTGGAGACTGAAAAATGTATGAGCGGACAATAAATGCGTCAGATTCTTTTAGATTTAGATTACATGTTTATTTAATTTCACTGCAGCTGGTATTAAGTGTTGTTTGGTGGCCGTAAATGTATTCCCGTACTTCAGTGCAGATTATTTATTTATTTGTTCATTTGCTCATTTATTTATTTATTTCCTTTGGGGTCATTTTGCCCCTTCCTGTTATATGAAGAGACATAATAAAACCTAGTACTATATCGGCAGAGGAACCGAACAATTAATAGTAATATTTTCAGATATTGGTCAGTTAACCATAAACATTTAAAAACGGTCACATTAGGATACATTCTTTAAATTAGAGTATACAAGCATATAAGCGTGGCTTAAGAGAAGCAAATTTTAACAAGTTTATGATTTAACAGTTGCCTTACCGCGTCAAGTCCACACACTTTCATACAGCAAAACATTGATTATTTTAATTATGCAGTAAAATACTACTTCGATTTCACGAATCTGTTCAGGCTGAAGTTCAGGTTTAAATATCATTGTACCAATCTTTGACTTGATAACCAGAAGTAACTGCCTTGCCAAAAGGAGATAAATAAACTATATAATAATGAAACAGTAAAACATTAATAATGCTGCTCTGACTTCGTTAAACCGGTCAAGTAAGAGTACTCGACGTCTTGAGATCAAGCATCAAATTTATCTTATTTTAGTGGAGTTAGTATGAATGACAAGAGGAACAAGCCAATTTTTATGTGTATTGAAATTTTATAGTTCAACTTTGCATCTCAGCGAGTAAAACAAAAGGGTTTACTACAAATGACACTCCGCCAAAAGGTTGGGATTCTGCGTTCATATCAGTTTAAAAGTACCGCGTTCATATCAGTTGAAAAGTACGTAATGTCGCACACTACATGCTGCTAAAGAAACGGAATTTTTAAATCTTGAAAAAGGCGCACATCATACTTCGTAAATGCAGTACTAAAGAAAAGAACAAACAACAGTTTTAATCATTTATTTATTCATTTTTACAATATGTACATACTTGAAGAAGGTAGAATGAAAGTTCAACAACGTGCCAAAATCATAAAAAAAAGTAAAATAGGGCAGTACAATAGCAATAACAACAGTACTTAAGTTTTTATTAAAATGTTTATTCATGTTAATGTCAGTCATTCTAGCTCACGTTCTGGTATCGATTGATTGAATTTTGGCGGACAGTTTTTCCAGGAAGCTAGTACTTCTTTGTTTCCAGCCTTTCCTCTTCGTTTCCAAATTTTATCATTTTAAAACTCAGTTTGTCTAGATAAATTTCCAAGTGCAATAACTCACTTTCATACCAAGTCCCTTTTACTTCTTTGCCCTGTAAATCTTTCAGTCTATAAACTGACAGATTTTCTCTATAATATTTCTTAGAAATTTGAAATATTTCTCCGAAGTACGTTTGATCATACGCACGAGTGACTGCACCTTTAACATGGCTGACTCTCACATATTGGTTAAGACTGTATTTGAAAAATCTTTTCTTCTGCATTTTATTACTACTGTCCCTATTCTGCGCCAGATAAGTTGATATACGAATCTCTTCCTCAATGGTCCGCTTTATTGCAGCTGGCGTTGTTCTAATGGTTCTATGAAAGGTTTTATTGTAATTATCAGCTATCTTTTGTAAAACTGATAGATAACTTTAGTCATCCTTTTATGTGAAGTAACGGCTGAGTCTTGTTTTAATTGTTAAAATACCTCTCTCAGATGTCGAAGCTTTAGTCTCATTTTGTGTTGGACAATACTTGTTATCATATTTTTTCATGAGGCCTTGAACAATCTTGGCATGGAATTCTTGGCCTGAAAAAAATATAAATCCATCTCCATAAAGCATTGATTTACACTGTTTAATTGGCAGTACTTATAAACAGGCATATATTTTACAGAACTTTGACGTTTAAGGAATTAAACTCGACCAAAGAAATGACATTAAAATTATAAGTAAACTGCTTTAGCTACTATTTTATTGTGACTTTTACCTATTTTTTAAATTTATCAACTGATATCAAAACAAAATTAAATCACATACCTTTGTCAGTTGTGATCCTTTCTCGAATACGACCATTCGTTTTTGAATATGTCCTCAAAGGCGCATTTTACATCCTATCCAGATTTATTTTTCAAAGTTCTTAGCCATAAGTATTTAGAAAACGTATCTATCACCACAAGTGCATATTTGTAGCCATCATTTCAGTCCTTGAATTTCACCATGTCTACGAGATCTGCCATCCAAAGATCATCCATGCTAGAGCTGATCACGTGGTTTTGATGAAAGCGTCTCCTGACCGGTTTATGGCGGCCGTATGCCTTTTGATTGTGAAGAAACTTTCGAATTCTATGCATTCCTATATTAAATTTTCCTTCCTTTTTCACCACTTAATATAGCTTTTGTGGTCCGCAAACCTAGATGGATGCAAAAGGTCGTAGTAAATTTTTCTAAAATAATCCTCCCAAGGCGCCATGTCTCAATAGTTTGAAAGAGCAGTTCAAAATAAAATTAGTCTAGTTTCACAACACTGTTTATTCACTTTTTTTCTTCTGAATCACTATTGTCATCCTCTGAGTCATCGTCATTTTCCTCATCATCACTCTCTTCTGAATCTGACCTTTCGGTATCAAATTAGTCCTGAAATTCCCCAGGCCTCTGTATTTCATGAGCGACCTTTTGATAGCCGGTGTCTGTTTCAGACCTTTCGATATCAATCTTTCTACATTCGAAACAATTTTCTTATTTAGTGCGCTGGTCTGAAGAGGAAACAAATAATCATCTAGACATATTTCATATTTTTCGAAAAAGGTTCGCTCTTCGTACGGTTTGATACGACCCTCAGCAATATCTCTGGCTTGTTCCTTTTCTTCTCCATCTCTGATCATTTGATCTACCATTTTATTAAATCGCTTCTTATTCAATGCCTTGGCCATTTTCCACAACTGTTGAAACGCCGTATTCTCCTCGAGATCGTCATCTAGATCATTATCGCTGTTTTCAGCAATTTTTCTCTTTTTAGTTGATGGTTTATCATTACTTTCTGGACATCAACCGCTTTTTAGCTCACCTGAGCACGAAATGCTCATGGTGAGCTATTGTGGTCAGTCAATGTCAGTCCGTCGTGCGTCGTCCGCCGTGCGTCGTGCGTCGTCCGTCGTGCGTCGTGCGGCGTCGACAATCGCTTTTAAGGTCTACTCCTCCTACACCCCTGCGTCAATTGACTTGATACTTGGCAGGAATCATCGGGTGACTTGTAGATAAAAAATAGCTAAAATCGTTCCGATCGGAAATCCAAGATGGCCACTACGGCCGTCATCTTGAAAATCTATTTTTCGCTTTTTCTCCAGTCAAAAAGCCAATTGACTTCAAACTTGGTAGGAAGCATAGAGGTGACTTGTAAAGCTAAAATTGCTAAAATTGTGCCGATCGGAAATCCAAGATGGCCGCCATGGCCGCCATCTTGAAAATCTATTTTTCGCTTCTTCTCCTAAACCCAAAAGCCAATTGACTCAAAAATTGGTAGGAAGTATCGGTATGACGTGTAGATCAAAAATTACTAAAATCGTTCTGTTCGGAAATCCAAGATGGCCGCCATCTTGAAAATCTATTTTTCACTTCTTCGCCAAAATGCCAATTGACTCCAAACTTGGTAGGAAGCATCAGGGTGACTTGTAGATCAAAAATAGTGCTGATCGGAAATCCAAGATGGCCGCTATGGTGTCCATCTTGAAAATCTATTTTTCGCTTTTTCACCTAAACCCAAAAGCCAATTGACTCAAAACTTGGTAGGAAGGTGGCTTATAGACCAAAAATGGTGGCTTATAGACCAAAAATGGCTAAAATTCTTCCGATTAGAAATCCAAGATGGCCGCCATGGCGACCATCTTGAAAATCTATTTTTCACTTCTTCTCCTGAACCGAAAGGCTTATTGACTTTAAACTAGGTAGGAAGCATCGGGGTGACATGTAGATCAAAAATAGCTAAAATCATCCCTGTAGGAAATCCAAGATGGCCGCTATGACAGCCATCTTGAAAATCTATTTTTCGCTTCTTCTCCTGAACTGAAAGGCCAATTTACTCGAAACTTGGTAGGAAGCATTGGAGTGACTTGTATATCTAAAATAGCTTAAATTGTTTGAACCGGAAATCAAAGATGGCCGCCATCTTGAAACTCTTTCCTTTTCGCTTATTTTCCTTAACCAAAGGGCCAAATGATTTAAAAACTGGTAGGAAGCATCGGGACTTGTAGATCAAAAATAGCTAAAATCATTCCGATCGGAAATCCAAGGTGACGGCCATCGTGAAAATCTGTTTTTCGCCTTTTCTTCTGAACTGAAAGGCCAATTGACTGTAAACTTAGTAGGTGGCATTGGGGTGTAGATCAAAAATATTTCAAATTGTTTCGATAAGAAATCCCACATTCGGCCATGGTGGCCATCTTGAAAATCTATCTTGAACTTTTTCTCCTGAACTTTTAGGCAATGGACTCAAAGTTCATTGGAAGTATCGAGGTGACTTGTAGATCAACAGCAGCTAAAATCATTCTGATTGGAAATCCAAGATAGCTGCCATCTTGTTTATGTTTATTATATTTCCCTGTTACTGTGCTGTTTACATGTATAAAATCATTATTCTTCAGACACCACTTAGCCAATTGCCACCAAATTTCACATTGATCCTACTGTTGAAATGTGATTTAGAGTTTGTTCAAATGATCACTCTCCATTGACTGTCATGCCATATTTATTCTTCTTCAAAATTAAGAACTTCTTAAATGATATCTTTTCATTAGTTGCGATGACAGGATTGGATAAATGTTGCATAACATCTACATATCTGCAGTGGCAAGGTCACTCAGGTGAGCGACCCGTGGCCCGTGGGCCTCTTGTAATATGTCTCTGCACATCATTAGGAGTGTCAGATAGTAAGCCACAAGAGTCACATGAGCTCTGACTGTCTGCCATAGTGTTGTTTAACTGCTAATTGTCTTCCGGATTCTCTGCTATGTGATCAGTTTGTACTTTACAAGAAGAATGGTCAGGTTGATAAGCAATTTGGTTTTTAATTAATTTAGTCTGTTTGATGTGACCAGTTTCAACTCCAGGTAACTAATGACCGTTTGAATCATAACCTTCACCTTTTATAAGCTCGTTACATTCGTCCTTCCGCGTAATGTCGTATTTCATTCGCTGATTGGCCTGTGTAAAAAGTTTCAAGTCCAAAAGCAAAACTCCATATGGGCGTTTCGTTGCCTTTTCAAATATTTTCATGAACTGGTCTGAATTTTTCGGGAACATTTGACGCGCCAACGCAAAAGTCATGGCTTTGTCAACTGGACTATCATATAAAATTAGATAATGACAGTTTCTTCTTTGAGTTGGGTCTTTGGTTGCGTATAAATTTGGTTGACAGAAATGATCGAAAGAGATCTATGATGAGTGCCTTCTGTGAACAAATCAGAGATGCGTTTGTCTTTTCCCGCTGTCGACATCATTCCGTCTAATATCAACAAGTTGCTCTGTCTGTGATTGAAATAATCGTCATCGTCAAGCTCTTGAGGAATTCCTTGAAATAATTCCAATTTGGGTGTAACTGTAGCCTTGATAACAGTGTACATAGGTTGCCAACGTTTATACAGCCACACAATTCTCTGTATTCGAGGTTGTATTCTAGGGAAGTGATGCAATAGCAGTTCTTTCACAAACGTCGTTTTTCCATATTCTGAAAAAAATGCAAGACCAATACTTTTAATACCATTTGTGAAAAAAAGAAAAGAGAGAGAAAGAAAACTGGCAAAGTCATTGAATGATTCTGTCTTATTTAATAATAAGCATTCAAAAGTCTAAAATTTTCCAAAGTAATCTGTTGTACAATTTAAGTACTTTAACGTATTTGTTGGTCCAATTATCATCATTTTGAATGGATGCTGTAGCACTGTACATGTATATTCTCCTGCTGCTGCGGCGGCGGCGTTGATTGCGGCAGCGGTTGTATAAAACCCTCCGGCGGCGACGGCGGTGGCATCACACCCTGCTGTGGCGGCGGATAATACGCTTCATTGCTCTGCGGATACACTTGACTAAACTTGTCACCAAGATCTTTATTGTGCCAGTGTCTTAACATTACGTCACGCCTTGAAAATACTTTTGAGCAGTCAGGACACGTTGCAGAATTCATTTTAACTCTACGATGGTCTGGTTTGAAATGAAGATTCTTCTCATATGACACTGTCTTTATCTTTTATATTTTTCTTCTGTTTACTTTGATTTTATTTGTATTCAGTCAAACGACAGCATCTTTATATTCACGAAACGCAACCTTTTTTTCCTTCATAGATATTTTATAATTTTATACCAACATTTCATTTCTCTTCATGAAATCAACAAGAAAAGACATGGCTTTCAACTACCCGGAGTGTGAATATAAACCGGACAAAAAGAGTCAGCTGCTTCAACATAATCGACCTGTCAATTATTGGAGAAGCTTTTGCTGTGACATATGCGGTGCTCTCTTTACCACGAAAACAAACTGACATCGTCACATTGAGAAACATAACGCCAGGGACAGTGTGCATTGTCGAGAGTGCGGACGGTATTTAGTCGACCAAACGCGTTTCAACATCATTTACAACAGAAACATCAAGTGGGCGGTGGGCAGAAAAAAATGCTAGCGGATGATGATGAAAATTCGAATTAGGATATTACTAAAAGGTTGAGAAAAGATGATGACCCTCGACAGTATTATGCCCTGACAAAAATTAAAAGTCAACGGATGCAAAAATTCAAGACCACGGCAACGTCCTACAAGATCACGTTTCATATCATAGAAGTTACAGAAATGTATCTACCATTTTACGGCGGACATTTTCAGTTATATTTCAAGATGTGACAGTGAGAGCAAAGTCTAATGATCTGGTGAGGGTCAGTGTGCAAAGTCCTTCTTTAGATTATCCAGTCGTCATTCCTTTCCTTAGACTGCAAGAGCTTACTGCCGATAGATTTCTATCAGAGATTGAACGTGTACTTCAGTCCCACGAAGATTTTGCAATTGATTCAGGGTTGGTGTTAGAACTCACACATATGTACATGCCTACCGGTAGAGGACGAAAGCGATGTAAATTTGTTGACATGCTGAAATATCTTATGGATAAAAGATGTATTATCCGTATAGAAAATAAAGACAATTTGTGTCGTGCCAGAGCTATTATCACTGCCAAAGCTAAACTAGACGACCACGAAAAACGGAACAGTATTAGACAAGGAAGACAAATCCAGAGAGAAATGGCTTTTAAACTACACTAGAAAGCAGGGATTACTTTGGGAAAATGCGGCATAGAAGAAATTAAACAATTTCAATCTGTGTTGATATCAGATACATGTTGTTTCGAAGGAACATTTCAATGCCATTATCTACAGCGGGCCAGAATCTTTAAAAAACGATCACTACGATGTGATTACAAGCATGTCAGGATTTCTTTCGAGGAACTATCGTTGTACATGTTGTAAGAAAAGATACGACCACAAAGAAGATCATAAATGCAACTCGGTGTGACATGCTTGTCGCAAAGTACAAAATGAAAAGGTGGAGGAGAAGGACTGGATTGAGTGTGAAAAATGCCATCGATATTTCCGTGGTCAAGAGGGTTTTGATCTTCAGGTAGAACGTACAAAGGCAATTCTACCTGATTAACTCTGTACCGTTGTACCCATGTCAGTGTGGAAAGACAATTAATAGAAAAATGGATAAAAAACGTGTGCGGACAAATTTATTGTAATGTGTGCAAAGAATTTTCCCCCGGAAACACACAAATGCTACATGATGCCGGAAACATCAGACTTTGAAGAAGAACGTGTGTCCACTGAAGAAGAATTCGAAAATGCAAAAACTTTCATTTTCTTCGACTTTGAGTGTACTCAGGACGACTTTATTGAATGTGATATGAAATATAATCCTGACCTTTTTTTGGAAAATGCTAATTTGTTTGAAGTGCGATTGTGGTGTATACGAACACAAACCAAATCTTTGTGTCGTACACAAAATATGTACTCTGTGTATGGATAAGGAAACTGAGTGCGAGAATTGCTGTGAAAGAGAGCATGTTTTTACGGGTGAAAACACTTTGAATGATTTCTGTTACTGGCTGTTTTCTGAAGAAAATTACAACACCACTGTATTGTGCCATAACTTTCAAGGGTACGATTCCTATCCTACATGTATCTTACAGTACCTGTACAAAAACGCTATTATACCAAACATAATACCTAATGGGGCAAAAGTAATGTGCCTTGTCGTGAAAAGTTGCAAAATCAAAATGATTGACTCAATAAATTTCCTTCCAAAGGCACTTGCAAAATTACCCAAAATGTTTAAATTGAAAGAGCCCCGAAAGGGATATTTTCCCCACTTATTTAACACAAAAGCAAACCAAAATGTTGTCTTAGATGGATTGCCTGATTTGCAGTTTTACAACCCAGGTGCTATGAAACCAGAAGACAGAGATTCATTTCTAACTTGGTATGATAAACACAAGGGTGTCAGGTTTGACTTCAGACATGAATTGCTGGAGTATTGCAGATCTGACGTTGACATTTTAAGGCGCTGCTGCTTAAAGTTTCGTGAAGACTTCATGGAAATCACAAACATTGATCCATTTGAAAAATGCATGACAATGGCGTCCGCTTGCAATTTGGTTTTTAGAACATTTTTTTTACAAACTGAAACAATTGGACTCATTCCACATCATGGGTATAACCCAGAACGGAAGTACTCTATACAAGGTTCACAAAGGCTGAAGATTTTTTCGCATTTGGAAGAGTTAAACGTTCAACACGCATGCAATGGTGGAGAGAAAGTAATAGGACCTTATAAAACTGACGAGTACTATGAAACAGAAAATGGAGAACTAATTGTACTGGAATTTCACGAGAATGTTTGGCATGGGAATCCAGAAAAATATTCCAGGTCGACCGTAAATCCCTTCAATCAACAGACCATGAGGTAGTAATACGATAAAACTGTAGAAAAACAAAACTATTTACAAAGTCTTGGCTATGCCTATAGGTGTGTATGGGAATCTGACTTTGACAAACAAATAGCAGATGACACGAGCATGAAATCCTACATTGAAAGTTTAGAATTAGTATCCCGTTTAGAGCCACGTGGTACATTTTTGGGGGGTAGCACAGAAACCTATACTCTGTACAAAGAGGCATGTAACGATGAAACAATAGACTACTATGACGTTACGTGTCTCTATCCATTGGTAAATAAAACGGGAAAGATCCCATTAGGTCATCCTTTAATCATCACCGAAAACTTGAAAGCATTGCCTGAATACGAGGGTCTTATCATGTGTAAAGTAGTTCCACCTAAAGGTATTTTCAATGCTGTTTCACCATGAAAATTCAACGCTAAACTTATGTTCCATCTTTGCAAAACAAGTGCCGAAACTACGCAGCAGACGCCTTGTAGACATATAGACGAGAATCGTTCGTTTATTGGTAGCTGGGTCACTGATGAGGTAAAGAAGGCAGTACAAATGGGACATATGATCGCAAAGATATATGAAGTATGGCACTGACCAGGTCTCTCAATATGACCCTAAATCAAAAACAGGAGGGCTGTTCACAGAATACGTAAACACCTTTTTGAAAATAAAACAAGAGCTAGTGGATGGCCGAAATCGTGTCGGACAGAAGATGATACGCACAAATACATTGACCTGTATTACCAGAAAGAGGGGATTTTTTTTTTTTATTGCAACAAAATAAAAGCGAATCCTGGATTACGGGCACTGGTAAAGCTCATGGTCAACTCTTTCTGGGTAAGTTTGGCCAAACATGATTCAGGTTGACTTGTTTGACGATCCATTAGTCTATTTCGACAAACTGACATCTGACCGTGAAGATGTTACTTGTGTCACCTATGTCTCTGATCATTTTGTTAAATGCGCAAGAAGTACAAGGAAAATTTTATGGATACGAACCCAAAACCAAATGTAGTTATAGCTGCATACACGATCGCCTAGGCAAGACTGAAACTGTATTCTTACTTGGAAAATCTAGGGACAAGAACTTTGTATGTTGACACCGACTCTGTGATTTTTACGACTGAACAGGGTCAGCGTAAACCAGAACTAAATAACTTTCTAGGAGATCTCACTGATGAACTGCCTTGTAATTCAATTATTACCTTTATAAGCGGTGGTCCAAAGAACTACGGATACGAGTTAGCAAAATCTGATGAAAATGGGAATCGTACCCACTGTAAAATACGTGGTATTACCCTGAACTACAAAAATAAGCTTAACGTTAAGTTTGACATTCTTAAGACTTTTGTAACCAAACACCAGGATGCCACGGTGTCTGTTGTGAACGCTCTCAAAATAGCTAGAGACAACAATTCAAAGGTAATTACAATGACAGAAAATAAAAAGACTATCAGGTTGTATTCAATAAAAGAGTTATTTGAGCTCACCATGTTTCTTACCCTTATGGATATTAGTGTACGAACAGTAGCTGCTTAGAGTGTATGTTTGCTTAATATGATTTTCTTGATCCCTTTTTTCACTAAAATGCTGTATAATGTATCTGTTACCTAGTTGGATTGAAGCCTGTAATAAACTATCTAAAAATGTACACTGGTAGCTCTTGTTCTTTCCAAACTATCATGGAAGGAAATAAAAATCTATTCTAAGCACAACATCCAGGATGTCATAATTATTTGCAAAGAGTGAAGACAATAATCCTATTCCATCGACAAGTCTACACATGATTTTTGCGATTTACAACAGTGCATTATCCTAGTATGAACAAATAGTTATCTTACACATTCAGTAAGTCAGCACATGCTTTTGCGATATCACAACATTGCATCATTCCAATATCGATCGATAGGTTAGGAAATCTCCGATAGCTGTCACACGTGATCGGTTCCAAAAATTGATTCCACAGGACTAGATGACGTCATTTACATACACTATATAGGGAAAACTGCTGACTCAGCTGGTCTAGGGAAAAC
The DNA here is from genome assembly GCA_964016985.1 of Anodontia alba. Classification (NCBI taxonomy): domain Eukaryota; kingdom Metazoa; phylum Mollusca; class Bivalvia; order Lucinida; family Lucinidae; genus Anodontia; species Anodontia alba. Next base: position 51,131,248 of record OZ024830.1, read on the forward strand.
TGCTGACTCAGCTGGTCTATAGAGATGAGGTTAACTAACTACTAAGACTATCAGGTTGTATTCAATAAAAGAGTTATTTGAGCTCACCATGTTTCTTACCCTTATGGATATTAGTGTACGAACAGTAGCTGCTTAGAGTGTATGTTTGCTTAATATGATTTTCTTGATCGCTTTTTTCACTAAAATGCTGTATAATGTATCTGTTACCTAGTTGGATTGAAGCCTGTAATAAACTATCTAAAAATGTACACTGGTAGCTCTTGTTCTTTCCAAACTATCATGGAAGGAAATAAAAATCTATTCTAAGCACAACATCAAGGATGTCATAATTATTTGCAAAGAGTAAAGACAATAATCCTATTCCATCGACAAGTCTACACATGATTTTTGCGATTTACAACAGTGCATTATCCTAGTATGAACAAATAGTTATCTTACACCTTCAGTAAATCAGCACATGCTTTTGCGATATCACAACATTGCATCATTCCAATATCGATCGATAGGTTAGGAAATCTCCGATAGCTGTCACACGTGATCGGTTTCAAAAATTGACTCCACAGGACTAGATGACGTCATTTACATACACTATATAGGGAAAACTGCTGACTCAGCTGGTCTATAGAGATGAGGTACTACTACTAAGACTATCAGGTTGTATTCAATAAAAGAGTTATTTGAGCTCACCATGTTTCTTACCCTTATGGATATTAGTGTACGAACAGTAGCTGCTTAGAGTGTATGTTTGCTTAATATGATTTTCTTGATCGCTTTTTTCACTAAAATGCTGTATAATGTATCTGTTACCTAGTTGGATTGAAGCCTGTAATAAACTATCTAAAAATGTACACTGGTAGCTCTTGTTCTTTCCAAACTATCATGGAAGGAAATAAAAATCTATTCTAAGCACAACATCAAGGATGTCATAATTATTTGCAAAGAGTGAAGACAATAATCCTATTCCATCGACAAGTCTACACATGATTTTTGCGATTTACAACAGTGCATTATCCTAGTATGAACAAATAGTTATCTTACACCTTCAGTAAGTCAGCACATGCTTTTGCGATATCACAACATTGCATCATTCCAATATCGATCGATAGGTTAGGAAATCTCCGATAGCTGTCACACGTGATCGGTTCCAAAAATTGACTCCATAGGACTAGATGACGTCATTTACATACACTATATAGGGAAATTGCTGACTAAGCTGGTCTATAGAGATGAGGTATTAGATGACGTCATTTACAGACACTATATACTACTAACTACTACTACTAACTACTAACTACTACTAACTACTACGTACAAGCCGTTTGATTGTGTACTGAAGCGGATCTAATTTTTTCTAGTCTGATTTACTTGATTTTTGCCATGTTCCCTGCGCAGGCGACGTAACTCAGCATACTGGGTATTCAACCGTAACTGAACACTTAGCATATTGGGTATTCACCCGAAAATATGCTTTGACATGACATGCATCCGCTCCTGAGGATTTGTTTGAAATGTCAAAGCTTTTTGAGAAAAATATAATTTCAAAGCCTATTTTGAGAAAAATGGAAGTTCTACTCTGAGAAAAATAAAGAGAATATCAAAATGATACATATATATTTTGACCTCTGCTGTATTTGCTCAGAGAGTGGTAAAGGTTAAAATTGATTTTCGACCTGCCCATTATCGGATTAATCTATTTGAACTTGACCCTTAAAAAGCCTATTGCAGCTTTGATTGCTGCTTTATGGGTAAATGCGATTAACATTATTAAAACTTATCTAGCCACCATTAAATATTGGCCTTCTGAAGCGAAAAGGGACATTTGGAGCTAATCGTGAGTTGGATCGAGCTTTCACCATTCTTTTAAATAACCATTGGACACTGAAAAATGTACGAGCGGACAATAAAAACGTTAGATGTTTTAGATTTAGATTACATGTTTATTTAATTTCACTGCAGCTGGTATTAAGTGTTGTTTGGTGGCCGTAAATGTATTCCCGTACTTCAGTGCAGATTATTTATTTATTTATTTGTTCATTTGTTCATTTATTTATTTATTTCCTTTGGGGTCATTTTGTCCATTCCTGTTATATGAAGAGACATAATAAAACCTAGTACTATATCACTGCAGCTGATATTAAGTGTTGCTTGGTGGCCGTAAATATATCCCCGTACTTCAGTGCAGATTATATATTTATGTATTTATTTCCTTTCGCGTCATTTTGCCCATTCCTGTTATATGAAGAGACATAATAAAACCGAGTCTACGAATATGTTCTCCGTCTATATATATATATATATATATATATATATATATATATATATATATATATATATATATATATATATATTAGAAGTTTGGTGATATGGGGTATTTGCCTTTAAGTTATTTATTCATTGCTATTTGAATATTTTGAATTTTATTTAAGGGATATGGGATGTTCGGGAATTTAGGGATATGTCATATAACAATTTATTAGGGATATTGCAAAATCTACTTTAGTCTATTGGATATTCTGAGGAATTTATTTGGGGATATGGAATATTGGCATCCCCAAACCACGCTCCATACAAGCGAAGCGTATGCTCGAAGACAATTGAACCCCTTTTCGGTTGTATTATGAAAACACGCCTAATCAAATACATGGAAAATTTTACAACCAAAAAAGGAGAGTTTTCAGATTAAAAAAAATCTGATATTTTTCATATTTCTCTCAAAACATAGATTGTTGGTACTCGTTAGAACCGCCTCGGCGAGGCGGTTCTAACGAGTACCACAATCTATGTTTTAGCAAAATAAGAAAAATAATGTATACCCCTGTAAACCTCAGTTTTACCATATAAAAGTGGGGTTTAAGGGAGTCAAATTTATATAGGTATGTTTTCATGGCGGACGATACCAAAACTAAGCCGGTCGGTCTTTGTGGAGAACAATATTATGGCTTAATAGCGTAAACTACACGCGTAGACTCTTTGTACACAGTTAATCTGCAAATAAGCGCAGCCCGACGAAGGTCTATGCTGACCTCTTTTATATTGCCACTTCATACTAGCGTAGACACTAACTAGACTGCATCATGCGCATATTGAAGGGAATCTATGCTGGTCGCATACGAAATAAAAAGAACTGTAACATGAGAAAACGTACCTTCTGATATGTGCGCCCAACGAAGACTCAAATCATCCTGCGCATCCGAGCGGTCTGATCTGGGTCTTCGTTGTCCGCATTAGGAAACGTTGCAGCATTGTCCATTCAAATTGCGCTCAGTGAAGAGTCTGATCAGGCTGTGCGAATACACAGACTGATCTGAATCTTCGCTGAGAGCTAAAGCTCGTCCGAAAGTACATTTTCTGTGCGGTTCGATTAATTTTTATTTTGGTCATACCTTGAAAGAAGGGCTCTTATCGCATACGCGAATAAAGAGGGCTCAGATCAGCCTGCGTATCTGCGCAGTCTAATCTGGGCCTTCGTTGCTAGCCTGTATTCAAATATCGATTGCAAATGCGTAGGCTGATCTGGGCCTTTGCTGTCCGTCCGTTTACATAGCAGTATTTATTTGTCTTGTTAGTGGATGTAAGTGTTGATCGATCTGGCCTTGTTTGTGCTCATATGTGACAAGGGCCGTTTTCTTATTAAACGACCCGTTTATTGCCTGATAATCCTTCTAATATTGGAACTTTCTTTTGTATATGTAAGTATTCCGTTAAACTTATCTAAACTTATATGGTTAAAAGGTCAGTGAATATCACCACAAATAACGAACATTCAATATTCAATAGCAGATCAATGCTTCATAAATACGTACAATCTACCTACATTGTTTCGAGTGCATTTCTCCCCATGTTGAAAATTGATACCGCATTTAGCCTAAATATTGGGACACCTTAACTCCCAACTATACTTGTCCAAATTTTGAGCACCAGTTTACTACCGGCTGATATGTTTAAAACTGTTAATTGAGTGACAAACGGTGTCGGCCCTGACTAGACGCCGCGTTCTGCGGCGTCTGATCTGGGTCTACACTGTTTGCTTAGGCCTGTCTATCCAAATACGAGGGTGAGTCAATAAGTAACCAGCCTAACTTATGTCCGGTTGAGATCCACGTCTTCTTTTTCGATGTAATTGCCCTCTAGTGTGATGCACAGACCAAGTGCCATAAGCCCAGAACTGAATATTACGAAAACACGCCTATTCACATATATTGAAAATTTTACCACCGTAAAGATTAAAAATTTTCAGATAAAAAATCCTGATATTTATCATATTTCTGCTCAAAATATAGATTGTGGGTACTCGTTAGAACCGTCTCGCCGAGGCGGTTCTAACGAGTACCCACAACCTATGTTTTGAACAGAAATAAGAAAAATAATACATACCCCTGTAAACCCCAGTTTTACTATATAAAAGTGGGGTTTAAGGGGGTCAAAATTATATAGGCGTGTTTTCGTGATGAAAAGTCAGGGTCCTTTCCATTGACCCACTCCTCAACTGCCGTCACGACTTCTTCAGCAGACCAGAAATGAAGTCCACGGATAGCCTTTTTCAAGTTTGGGAATAGGAAGACTGAAGTCGCTAGGAGCTAGGACAGGCGAATAGGCAGGATATGGTACTAATTCATACCCGTTTCGCTCTACAGCACCCATTGCAACTTCGCAAGTATGGACTCTCGCGTTGTCCTATTGCAGCAAAACACCTTTAGAGAGTTTACCTAGGCGTTTTTCACGGATGGCGGTTCTCAGCTCGTCTAAAAGTTTTGCATAGTACACTCCAGTTATTGTACTTGTCTTGGGTAAAAAGTCCAACATATGAGCTCGTACCTTGTACTTAGAATAGATATGGTATTATCCCAGGCAAACAAACTTTCAAATCACGAAAACCAAACTTAGTATTGATCAAAACAACAACCCATTTTGTTAAGAATGCGTTTAGAGAAATGTTAGATAGTTTTCAGACACCGAAATACGGGTCAAGCAATAAAATATTTTACGGGTTTAAGTATAAAAAACAACATAACGTTTGTTTCTTTTGCAACTAGCCGGGTCAAATAAAGCCTTTTTCCAATCTGATATACTTAAAAAATGTTTGGGCAAAAATATTTGGTACAAAATTTAGCGAACAAAATTTTTTAGGCAACTTGTCTCAAGAAATGAATTCAATTTGTATCTTTGTGCATAGGAAATGAATGCCCATGCAATCGAAGCGGGGTTTTACGTTGGTTAGGTTATTCGTGAAAACAGCGTTTAAATCGGGCATGCACATTACGAAAACAAGCCTATTCCAATATACTGATAATTTTACCACCAAAAAATGAAGATTTTCAGATAAAAATTCTATTAATATTTTTTTTTATTTCTGTTCAAAACATAGGTAATGGATACTCGTTAGAACCGCCTCGTCGAGGTGGTTCTAACGAGTACCCACAATATATGTTTTTGAGCAGAAATAAGAATAATAGTGATTACCCCTGTAAATCCCAGTTTTACTATATAAAAGTGGGATTTAAGGGGGTCAATATTACATAGGCGTGTGTTCGTGATGGTATGCAAAATTGGATCGCTCAGAATGCGTTGGTTTCCTTGTTTAAGGGTAATTGCAGCGACATTTGGATACAAAAGGTAAATCTGAAAATCGGGACATGCATGAAAATTTAAAATATATCTATTCAAAATCTACATTTCATCTGCAGTTAACATTTCGTTTCTTGAACCAGTTCAATATGGGTCTTTAGAGATATCTGTTATGGAAGACAACTGAGGGCAGTCATCAAAAGTCACTTAGCGTAACTGTTGGGGACAGTAATCAAAAGTCACTTAACGTAAGAGTTGGGGACAGCCATCAAAAGTCACTTAACGTAAGAGTTGGGGATAGTCATTTAAAATCACTTAGCGTAACTGTTGGGGACAGCCATCAAAAGTCACTTAACGTAGCTGTTGGGGACAGTCATCAAAAGTCACTTAAGTAAGAGCTGGGAACAGCCATCAAAAGTCACTTAACGTAAGAGTTGGGGATAGTCATTTAAAGTCACTTAGCGTAACTGTTGGGGACAGCCATCAAAAGTTACTTAGCGTAACTGTTGGGGACAGTCATCAAAAGTCGTATGTGCACAAGGACTTACATACTTCTGACAATCCTTGCAATCTAATGTTGGTAAGTTCTTCCCCATTTGCATATAAAGCCTAGAGTGTCCGTAGACATACTGACCACACGATTGATGGGAAACGTTTCAAGATACCGCACAGGCCAGTCCAGAAAACTGGGGTGTGTGTTGGGGGTGGGGGAAGGCTAGGTTCACTTGGTAGATTATTACTATTATTTTTACAAGGGTGATAACTTTTTGTGACTTTCTGTGCTATACTACAAATCGTATTCCTTCTGAAAAGGGGTCTACCAAATAATCACGATAACACTCCTATATAATTTTGACCCCCTTAAACCCCACTTTTATATAGTAAAGCTGGGGTTTACAGGAGTATACATTATTTTTTCTTATTTCTGCTCAGAAACATAGATCTATGTTTTGAGCAGAAATATGAAAAATATCAATTTTTTTATCTGAAAATTTTCATATTTTCGGTATATTTAAATAGGCATGTTTTCGTAATGTGGGAGCAAATTATTTCCTTTAAAAGTAGACCCATTTTTATACGGAAGGCCAAATAATTACGACAGAGTTGCCTCCACTGAGAGTGTGTCAAGACCGTTAAATGTGGCTCTGTTTGAAAAAAAAATCCTGATCTAGTCTTGGCTCGTTTTACAGTAACATCTTGTAGTGCGACGTAGTGCGACGTCACCACAGCCTTTGACAATGTTGGCATTGAACACACGAGGTGCTGACTCCAAATGTGGCTTTTTATGAAGTACTCCGTTGTCTTCCGTAGAAATTTCTCTAGTGAACCATGCGCAACGTATTTAAAGAAATTGTTTACCTGTTCCTGAAATATAGCTTTTGAATGCTTAAATTTTAAATCTGATACATGCCTTGAATTTGGTTAGACACCGTTAAGCTCAAAATACAGGCGAAAGAAAGAAAGAAGAAAGAAAGAAATGTTAGAAAGAAAGAAAGAAAGAAATGTTGCTTGATTATGATACATGTGAATATTATTTTGTACTTGTATATCTTATTGTATGTTCATTAATACTGTCGTATGCCATCATGTATAATATTTTGTACCCTCATTTTGGAATTTTGACGTAAACTTATTTTTTCATTCTATTTATGTATCCTTAACTTCTTTGTCAGGTATAGTTGAAAAAAGTAATAGATCTAATTGTATACAACACATACATACAATTGATTCCGCAGCCTGATCGAAACGTACCTTCGGACATGTGCGCCCAGCGAAGATACAGATCAGCCTGCGCATTCGCGAAGTCGAATCAGAATCGTCACTGGGCACATTTTTGGATAGCCAAGGATGCAAAGTTTCTTCATGTGGTAAACGAAGATTCCGATTACACTGCGCGCATGCGCATGTTGATTTTTGTATTCGTTGGGCGCACATGACAGAAGATACGCTTTCTCACGTTGGGACTCGAGTATCTGGGCTGCGCCATGCGAAAACATATCGTCGGACATGTGCGGACAGCGAATGCCCAGATCAGCCTGCGCATACGCGCAGTCTGATCAGGGCTTTCGCTGTCCGCAAACAGAATCATTGGACACGGTAGAAACGGAGAGCAAATGCCCGGATGAGACTTTGCGCATGAGAAGGATGATATGAATCGACACATTTTACACATGTTCGAAGGCACTTTTTTGCTTGACGCGTGCTACCGTATCATTATCAATCAGGATTTCTACTAGGCTCTTAAACACTTCTCTAGTTAGCAGATATTTATCATAACAATTGACAATCATTTGATAACAATCAGTATTCCTTATGGTATTTGAAAACAATTTGTAGTCTTGTATGATATTTGATAACAATCAGTATTTTACATAGTATTCTTCGATATATCGAAGGCGTTTGACCGTGTTTAGGAGAAAATAAACGTCAAAAAGATTTCCTTTGGAAACAAACACACTACAGATTAGAAAATGAGAGTCTCGGTTTTATTCAGGCTCTTCATAAGCAGTAATGAAATTTGCAACACTGTTTTCGCCCTGTTTTTCTTTTTTTTTTTAACTGGAATAGTGCAAAAGTGTCAGAAGAAATCTTAACTTGCACACCAAGTTCTAACCATAAACATCAAATAAAAATGAACAGTTCGTAATATCAGTCATTTACTCTTTCCCATAAGGATCTACGCTGTTTGACAGTCAGTCTTTCAACATTCCATATAAACTTCTCTCCAATCGATAGTTTGTTAAACAAAAAAAAGAAGCAGAAGATAAATGAAGTCTGAAATTTGGCACAGAAAGAGTTGATAGCCTAGTTAAAACTACGAGGGTCCTGCAAAAAGTTTTGCCACTGGGTTCGGATTTCTTCAGTGCTACGTTTTATCAAACATATTTTTATTACAAACCTTCAAAGTATTTTCCTTTATTGAAACACATGTTTGTAGCCTATTTACCCAGTCGCGAAACGCAGATAATTAGTCTTCTTTTGGTATCTGTTGGAGATACTGATAAATAGCGATGCCAAGAGAACTTCTAGATGTATACTTATTTCCAGAAAGCATTTTCTTAGGCCTTGGAAATAAAAATAAGTCACAGTCAGGTTAATAAGGTGGGTGGCTTAAAACTTCCACCTTTTCAGAAGCCCAAAGGACTTAACAACAGCACACTTATGAGTTGAGGCGTTGTCATGTAAAAGGTGGACTCCTGACCAGCCTTTGCTTGGTCCATTTTCCAATGTAACAAGTAAATTGGTCAGTGTCTATGACTGCATCTATTTCAATTTGAAATAACTCGGTCAGTTGGACAGCAATTTGTACGAAATAGACGGGTATCGTTAGCTATTCAACACACCATTCAAGTGCAGTGAAGCATTTTATAATATACCTGGGATAAAACTTGGGAAGATTATTAGTAACAGAACTTTTTGCAGGACCCTCGAATGGTACTTGATCAAAATTACCATTCTTGTATGATATTCAGTGATTTATCGACGGTATTTGATCGTGTTTGGCAGAAAGACCTACTATTCAAACTTAAATACAATCGAACCTCGTTATCTCGAACTTGCTTATTTCGAATTACCGCTTATGTCGAAGTGAAAATCTGGTCCCTGTTTTAACATGAAACTATGACAACAGGTAACAAAATATTATTTCTAACTTCAGGAGTCAAATTACACATTCATTTGTTAAATGTGATTGTTCAATTTATTGTTTTCCTCACTCTCTCAACTCTGATATGTCGAGGTACGGATATCTCGAAGTATTTCAGTGAGTCCCTTGGAATTCGAGATAACGAGAGTCGACTGTAGTTTAACATGTCAGAAGAAAGCTTAACTTGGACACCACAGAATGAAAAAAAGAAAAAGTGGAACAGTCCGTCATATTAAATGGTGAACATACACTGGACATAGTTTATTATTATTATTATTATTATTATTATTATTATTACAGTCGACTCTCGTTATCTCGAATTCCAAGGGACTCACTGAAACACTTCGAGATATCCGTACCTCGACATATCAGAGTTGAGAGAGTGAGGAAAACAATAAATTGAACGACACTTTTAACAAATGAATATGTAATTCGACTCCTGAAGTTAGAAGTATATATATAAAATAATGTGGAAAAGAGGAGAAATTGCTCCTTAGGACTCTCTTTTCCACATTATTTTGTTACCTGTTGTCATAGTTTCATGTTAAAACAGGGACCAGATTTTCACTTCGAGATAAGCGGTAATTCGAAATAAGCGAGTTCGAGATAACGAGGTTCGACTGTATTATTATTATTATTTCTGTCTCTGCACATTTCTGTTTTGTGCACCAAGTAAATGGTTATATTTCGATGTATTAGCAGAGAAATAAAAGAGCTGTAATAATTTTCTGGATAACTTTAGTCCGACCCCCTGCTTGGTTTATGCCTGAGCTACTTTAGTTGTAAAAACAAGTTACAGGAGCTTCACTTTTGTTTCAGACTGGTTTTCCCAGCCTACTGTTTTGATTAACCCTTAAAACGCCAAGAAAACCTGCATCTGAAAATGTCGTCTGCTTATGTCGTATACTGAATATTCTTGCAAACTTTTAAAACCTATTTTTGCATACAGGCAAACAGTGTGGACCCTGATCAGACAGTCTGATCTGGGTCCACATTGTTTCAAAAATGACTTTTAAAATCACAAGCAGATGGCAAAGCAGACGACAGTTGTTGTGATTCACAGATTGGCAGTTTAAGGGTTAATTATAGTCTCTGTAAAATAATTACTCAGTGCTGTGATACTCAGTTTCACTGCACTAAATGAGGTTTTGAAGAATTCACTTATTTGCAGTATAGTGTCTCTTCTTTTTCTGGGATAGGGAAGAAAGCTATTAATAAGTTGTCCTAAATTATAATAGGACTATCAAGTACTAAATTTCATACAAAAAAAGATTGATTACTTTTTGTTAAACTGTCCAATCATGGTATATTGTATTTATTGTAACTTTCGTTTTATGTCTTCAGAATCTGGGTGTCCAATCCGTATTCGCCATCTTGATGACGTAATAGAGAATGACGTCACGGATAAACTGCGAAAGGAACTGGAGCGACCTCTACGATACTCAGATCTTGAAAAGTCCCAGTATGATCTTGTAAACAGACTTCTAAATGGTGGGGTCAACTTGGATCAGCTACCTTGTCTTCGGCCGAAGACTATGCGGATGTTCGTGTGTTCCTCCGGACCAGGTAGGCATATATAGATTTATTTTTCATTTCCATTCACCTTTTTTTTTATGTAAACCGGCGTTTTACCTGCACTGTGTTCTAAACAGACAACTTGGAGAAGCTTTCGAGAAATTTCGTCTGAATTCCATTTGTACACTGTTGTTTGTTTTTTGTTTTAATATATTCATGTATAAAATGTTTATAATTCTAACTCTAACTCTAACTCAATAGGTTTACATTAGTGCAATCTAATTGATCGAGAGTATAAATCCAAAATGGCATTTGTAATTTTTTGTACATCCACTGAGCAAAAATAGCTATTTTACTCATGTTTTCAAAGTAAACATGTCCTAGTTGGAATGATAAGAAATGTTTGTTTTTTTTTTGTTTTTTTTTTTGTTTGTTTTTTGTTGTTTGTTTTTTTGTTTTTGTTTTGTTTTTTGTTTTTTTTTTATGGGAGGGGTGGGGGGGGGGGGGGTTCGATGTGTAGACGCCTGTGAAACACTCACAAACTGAACATAAGCCCTTCGGCTTTATTCAGTTTGTAAATGATTCGGCGGAGTTTACATACCGATAAAATCCACAAAACTGAAATTCATTCCTGTAATAATGTCAGTAAACGAATAAAGTAACCCTTGACATGCTGAATTAATTAAGATACCACGCCCATTTCAAATTTCAGCCAATAAGATTACTTGATCAATATTGTTGATATAAATTCACATTCTGAATGGCAAACATTGCAGATCCTGATCTGGATCTACACAGTTTACAAAGGCAGAGCATATCCGGAGCAGGAACAAAAAAAAAAAAAAAAAAAAAAAAAAAAACTAAAAACTAATTTCCGAAATAAAGTAACAGTTTTATCCCTCCACAGATTTCGAAGCTGAGAGAAACTACCTTTTTGAAAATATTTATCCTTTGGTTCGACAGTATTGTAGAGAAACGCATGGAGTTGACTTTCAGGTAAGCATCACAGTCATTTGGGCATATGCTGAGTGCGCATGCTCAGAGCAGAGCCTGCTCTGGGCATGTGCATTTCTCCCAGACAATCTTTACTTCTTGTATATTTATAAACACTGAGTTTGCTGGATAAAAAAAAAGAAAAGGGAAAACAACAACGGCATTTCGAAATATTTTTCCAGACAATTGCTGAAGCCTGAGTTCTTGTGTCTGGCGTTTTTAGGTTTTATACTTCCTACGGATGACATTGTCTAGCATTTAGATACGTGAAAACATTTTAGCATATTTGCAGAATGCATTTAGTCTTTGTTTATTGCATATACCCAAAGTATGACATTGTCTAGCATTTAGATACGTGAAAACATTTTAGCATATTTGCAGAATGCATTTAATCTTTGTTTATTGCATATACTCAAAGTATTCGGACAGGCTTGAGCGAACAATGTAGCTCCAGATCAGACTCCTAAAAACGCAGTGTCTGATCTGTATATACATTATCCACCTTTTAGACACAAACGGACTTGCTAAATTTTAGGAAAATTATAACAAAATGTCCATATACCTAGGTGACAGACAGTCCTAAGCAACTAGTACACACTTAGATTAGACGCCACAGAACACGGTGTCTGATCTGAATCTACACAGTTTGCCACGCATCCAGTAGTTTTATAGTTAAAGGACTTAATAAACTTTTAGGACGGGTGTAGTAAGAAATTCAGGTGTCCGAAATAAATTAGGACATTTATAGTAAAGAGTTAAAGTGTCCGAAATAAATCAGGACAACTAAAATAAGAAGTTCATGTGTCCGAAATAAATCAGGACAAGTATAGTAAAGAGTTAAGGTGTCCGAAATAAAATAGAACAACTGTAATAAGAAGTTCAGGTGTCCGAAATAAATCTGGACAAGTATAGTAAGAAGTTCAGGTGTCCGAAATAAACCAGGACTAGTAAGCAGTTCAGGTGTCCGAAATAAATCAGGACAACTATAATAAGAAGTCCAGGTGTCCGAAATAAATCTGGGCAAGTATAGTAAGAAGTTCAGGTGTCCGAAATAAACCAGGACAGGTATAGTAAAGGGTTAAGGTGTCCGTAATAAATCAGGACAACTATAATAAGAAGTTCAGGTGTCCGAAATAAATCTGGACAAGTATAGTAAGAAGTTCAGGTATCCGAAATAAATCAGGACAAGTATAGTAAAGAGTTAAGGTGCCCGAAATAACTCAGGACAACTATAAAAAGAAGTTCAGGGGTCCGAAATAAATCAGTACAAGTATAGTAAGAAGTTCCGGAGTCCGAAATAAATCGAGACAAGTATAAATAGGAGTTAAGGTGTCTGAAATAAAAAGTTCAGGTGTCCCAAATAAATTAAGACAAGTATAGTAAGAAGTTTAGGTGTCCGAAATAAATTGGCACAAGAGTAGTAAGGTGTTAAGGTGTCCGAAAATTTTAGGTCAAGTATTGTTAGCAGATAATGTTTCTGAAAATTTAAATCAATTTGTATATGATATCTACAGCTTTCAGACATGTACTGGGGTAATCCCGGCAAGCCTTGCACAGATGCGGAAAAGATGGATGTAGTTCATGAGGAGCTGAAACACTGTCAGGAGGTCTCCATGGGACCAAACTTTGTGGTAAGAATTCTTTAAGAAAGTTAAGCGTTAACTACAGCAGAAGACATTTCAAGTTTTATTTTTATTATTTTTATTTTATTTATTTATTCTAGAAAATAAAGCTTGACAGTTCATGTAAATCGTCTGCCGAGCAGATGATTTACATGAAATGCCAAGTCTTATCTCAAAGCAAGGTCTTATTTTCTCTGAAAGGTAGTAACAAAATAGAATGCCGTCTGTTGCAAAATAGTGTAGCCCTTTAAAGGTTAAAGAAGTATTATATTCCTTATGTCATGAAACACTTTATAAACGATTGAAAGCAGAAGATATATGTAAGAAGAATCTGATCACAAGTGCTCTCCTTTTAGAGTGTACATCTTTTCAGTATGGGGGCTAAATGAATTTGATGGGAAATGCATCAACTGTAAAGGTTAACATTTCTTTTGACTTCAGCTTGCTGAAATCAAATATCAGCAGCCGACCTTTATTTAGTTTCATTATTTCCATGTTGTTCCAGAAAAGAGGATTTGGCATTTGATGCAACTCAAAAACGAGTTCGAATCAGCCATGGTAAACGAGACATCGGTTTTTGAGTCATTGAAGTTTTACTGCAGATGGCATTTGATTTGTTGTTGATGTGTTATAATTGTAAATTTTTGCCAGCGACATCCGTCGATTTAGTCTCATGTACATGTAAGAAAATTTGAGACTTCAAGGAGGGTAACCTGCGTCATAGTCACGTGACCTAAATATTTAAAGTGACTATAAATTTCCCGATTCAAAACAGTACATCGAAGCTTTTGATTAGTTTCTTAGCTTTTATAAGGCAAAGACACGCCCATATAAGACAGCAAACTTCAAAATATCTGTCCATGCACAAATGATCTGGTGAAACCTTGTCGATTCTGAGAACATTCAACTACAAATGCGTTTTATCGACTTACTTCGGAAACTAAACCATGACAATAAAGAAGTGTCCTATTTCACCACCTACAAGTTAAGCGACATAAAAAATAATTAATACACACTGTTAAAATGGAAGGATGTGTCATGGTTCTGAAACACAGATTCTGAATTATTAAAATGATACCCATTGCACCCATGACGCACGGAGGTACCCTTTACACCTTTTCGAAAACCGTCAGTCAACTTTTACATACTCCTCAAGCTCTTCTAGATTTCAGTAACTGCGCTTCCTTCCTTCCCTAGTAATTGTTGCAGTCATATGAATTCTCCCAGCAGGCACACAACATCAAAATGATGTGATACGACGACATTTTAACGTTGTGTGCCCACTGGGCTGTTTTGTATGAATATGTATATGGTAAGCCAGTGTGATTGCGTTTGAGTTTTATGGCCCAGTCAAAATTTTTAAGGTAGGCTTAGACCTCCAAGCGCTTAACCACTATCTGAGCGCATACTTTCGCCAGTAACTGAAAAATGCTCTTCTTGAATCACGGAATGGGTAGAGTTATCGTAGAAATGATTTTATGATCAATTTCCATGAAATTTTTTAGGCCGAGTTGGGATGCGAACTCGCACCCCTCCACCCCCACCCCGCCCCCAGCCCCACCCGATTACAGAGGCTCGCTACCGACTGCGCTATGGAGCCTGGCCCAAGGCGACTGCAGGGCTTCAGAGTACCTGAAGGAACACGCTGACCATCGGCACGTACCTGGAAAAATTTCTAACATGATCATACAGGGTTGTAGTTGCCGGCGAGTCATTACGAAAACATGTCTATATAATTTTGACCCCCTTATACCCCACTTTTATATAGTAAAACTGGGGTTTACAGGGGTATATATTATTTTATCATATTTCTGCTCAGAAACATATATTGTGGGTACTTGTTAGAACCACCTCGGCGAGGCGGTTCAAACGAGTACCCACAATCTATGTTTTGAGCAGAAATAAGAAAAATAATGTATACTCCTGTAAACCCCAGCTTTACTATATAAAAGTGGGGTTTAAGGGGGTCAAAATTATATAGGAGTGTTATCGTGATGGTTTGGTAGACCCGTTTTAGAAGGAATACGATTTGTAGTATAGCACAGAAAGTCACAAAAAGTTATCCCCCTTGTAAAAATAATAGTAATAATCTACCGAGTGAACCTAGCCTCCCCCCACCCCAACACACACCCCAGTTATCTGGACTGGCCTGTGCGGTATCTTGAAACGTTTATAAGAATTTTTATCTGAAATCTTTCAGTTTTTGGTGGTGAAATTTTCAATATATTTGAATAGGCGTGTTTTCGTAATGATCACACCAGTGCCATAAGAGGCACTGGTTCGTGTCAAACACTATAAACCGCTGGGTCGTCGATCTCCCTGGCCGAGGACACAGTAGGGCAGCAATACCGAATATGATACCATTGTATGAGCAGCAACGTTAGAAAACAGAACTTCGGGCATGTGCGCCCAATGACGATTCAGATCAGCTTGCACATTAGCGCAGTCTGATCAGAATGTTGCCTGGCCTTATCCCAGATAGCCAAGGACGCAGAGTTTTTCATCCGGACAACGAACGCTGACCAGACTAAACGGATGCGCAGGCTGATTAGAGACCCAATCACCTTAGTCCCGGCTCCATAGCGCAGTCGGTAGCACGTCTGACTGCAGATCCAGGTGTGGGGGAAGGGGTCTGAGTTCGAATCCTAACTCGGTCTCATAACTTTCGTGGATAATGATCATGAATTCATTTCTACGATAACTCTACCCATTCCGTGATTCAAGAAGGGCAGTTTTCAGTTACTGGTTAACCGCTTGGAGGTTTAAACTCAGGAAAAGACTGATAATGTTAGCTGACCGGCTCCACAAGACCTTTACAGTGTTGACTGGGCCACAGCTGCAGTCACATTGGCTTTTCATATACATACAAAAAAGAATTCATCTGACTGCAACGATTTGTAAATAAGAAAGGAAGCGCAATCACTGAAGCATTACGAAAACATGCCTATTCAAATATTCTGAAAATTTTACCACCAAAAAATGAAAATTTTCTGATGAAAAAAAAAATCTGATATTTTTCATATTTCTGCTCAAAGCATAGATTGTGGGCACAGTCTATGTTTTTGAGCAGAAATAACAAAAAAAAAAAAAAAAAAAAAAAACAATGTGTACCCTGTAAACCCCAGTTTAAGTACAGTGTAAAAGTGATGTTGAAGGGGGTCAGAATTATATAGGCATGTTTTTGTGATGTCTAGAAGAGCTCGGAGAGAATGTAAAGGATATCTGATGATTTTTTAACAGCTGTAAAGGATACCTCCGTGTATCATGGTGTAATGGGTATCATTTTAATAATTCAGAGTCTGTGCTTCAGAACCATGACATATCCGTTCCATTTTAACAGAGAGTACGTATTAATTGTAAGAATTTAAAGACATATTTTACGACGCTAAACATGTAGATGGTGAAATAAGACACTTGTTCATTGTCACGTCTAATTTTGAGAAATAAGCATTTGTATCCGGCGATAAAACGCATTTGTAGTTGAATTTTCTCAGAATCGACAAGGTTTCACAAGCTGACCTGCATGGATAGATAACTTGAAGTTTGCTACCTTATATGAGCGTGTCCTTTGTCTTATAAAAACTAAGACAGTAATGAAAAACTTCGACGTTCTGTTTTGAATCGAGAAATTTATCCAGTTTTTTATGGCCGCTTTCAATATTTAGGTCACGTGATTATGACGTACGCTACCCACCTTGACCACCTTGAGATTTTCTAAAGCGCTTTTGAAATATTTACTGTGGCTTTATCAAATTACTATGTCTTTTTCAGTCTTTCATTGGACAGAAATATGGCAGAACCCGTTTACCGTCTACTATATTAGTTGAAGAGCTGGACGAAATAAAAATAGTGCTTGAAGCTAATGGCAAAGAGACTTCAGTGCTGGATGACTGCTACCTAGTGGACATGAACGTACGACCAAATGTGTATCGTCTGCAACAACATAAGACATCATTTGGTAAGATGTGACAGATTTAGTTTTTGAATCGATTGTTTACATTGTTTACATTAGAGCCATAGTATACAGACTCACAATTTCCTTAAGCTAGTTGTTCACGTGATTATCATTGACCAGTGTAATCAAACGTAATCGAACGGCGCGTTCGACAAAATCCAGGTAACGGTTATTTATAGCCGCGCTATTCTTATTTATAGCTTCGATATTTTTGTCGCTGTGTCGTCAGAGTTTAGTGTAAAGAGGATTATATGAAAGAAAAAAATGCCTGGGGCATTGGTAAACAGTGCAGACCCAGATCAGAGCTACAGAACGCGGCGTCTGATCAGGGTCTGCACTGTTTGTTTAAATTACAGGAAGTCAAAGGTTAAATAAAACAGTCTTAAGTCCCCATTCAGGATCACTGACCCAGCCTACACTGAGAGACAATCGGCCCACGAGTGCTGTCAGTGCTTTGATTTTCTTATTTACCTGTACCTTAGAGTTAAGCATTGGGACATACAGGTCAGAGCAAACAGTGACTTACATAGCTCTAGATAAAAAGAGTATCAGCCCACGACAAAAACCTACAATTAGGCCCTTGTAACCAGCAAATACCCATATCAGCCTATTCAGCCACCCAGTATGGCAAGGGTTCTCGTTTATCCCTCTTTGGATAGCTGGGAGGCTGTGGAAGGCACACGCGATCAGCAAAGACTCTGATCAGACTGCGCGAATGCGCCTTCACTGGTCGCACAAGTCTTATTATAGGTTTCGTCGTGCGCTTGCTCAAATATATTTCACATTTCTCCACAATAAACGCGGGTACCCATAAAAAACACCTCTTAATAGTTAGGGTAATGGCGACACCGTTATATAAATGTCTGTTCTAGCTTACTAGGTGTGTTTTTGTAAGACATTTCTCATACAGGTATATTGAATCCTGTATAAAGCAAGCAGATGAAAGGTAGGTGGTTGCTTAAAACAGGTACATTTGCTTTTAAAATTCAAATCAAAATGGCAAACAACTTAGTGGCAAAAATTATAAAACTGGCTTTGTAAACATAGGTAATATTTTGATTAGATGGCTTCATGTATACCGTACAACCTGGATCTGCACTGCTTGTTAAGCTCGCTTTTCTATTATGTTGAGTGTTGACAGGGATAATAAATGTGTTTTGCAGAAAGGAAAGGTACATCAGAATCGATCCGCCAAGTCCTTGGTTTATTAGAGGAGGGAGCCAGAGAATGTGTGAAGACGGGTAAAATTAACCAATCAGCTGCCATGAAATACTTTTGCTCAGGTACAGTTAACCCTGTATCTATGTCCTATCGATGATAAAATCACATATGATCCAGGGCACAGCTTTTCTTTAAACATTCATGTGCGCACAGCGAGGATTCAGTTTTGCACATACGCGTAGTCCAGTCAGAGTCTTTGTAATGCACTATGTGGGTAGCCAAGGATCCAAAGCGTCTTCAGGCGGACAGCGAAGACTCTGCTCAGCCTGCGCGGAAGCGCAGGCTGATCTGATTCTTCGCTTTGCGCACATGCAAACTTACAGGAAATGCTGTGTCCCGGCTCATTTGTATTTAGCTGAAGTTGTTCGACATAGAGTTCCATTCAAAATTATAGCGCACGAGTTTCTAAATCTAAAATATTTCATTTATATTTCTCAGAAAATAAGGTTTGAGTGTTAAGCCTTGTCTGCCTGAAAAAAAAAAAATACTTAAGAATGTTGTCTGTTGCTGTTGTGAGAATTTCCTAATGACTCAAAAATGAGTTCGAAATAACTACAGTAAACGAGCCATTGGTATGCGGGTTTTAATGTATTCAGATGTTTAACATTCTAGGCGAGTGTGTTCAAAAATAAGTAACAAGTACTTTCACTAGTTATAATTTTTGTGTTCGCATTTTCACTTAAAGGTAGCATTAAAATGGATCTTTGGAGGCAATATAGATTGTTTTTGCAAGGTAATGATTTTGACAGTGTCACGCTTACATTTATTGGTAGGTTTATTATGTCGAGGAGGTTTTATCCGTAGTAAGACAGCTCCCATTTTCATACGTTTTATTGTGATTGAGCTCACAAGGGCGTTTGTAACCGGAATTACTTTAGAATTAGATCATATAGCTCCACATGTGTTTTCATCAACCGAAAAGGACTGATACATTTTTCAAAATTTTCCATATAAAACATATGATTTGGTAATCAGCCTTGTCGGGGTGCTTCTAATGAGTACCCACAACATATAAGACAAAATAATAAGACAAAATATGCAGATATTCGCTCTTATCTGGGGCTATGAGACAAGCAGATAAGCGCTGATAGCTATCCAAGGCCTTCGTTTGTCGTTAGTAAAACTAGAAGGTTGAACAGCCACACATCAACACTATATATAATAGAAAAGGAACAATCCAAGAGCGTAGTTTCTGCCCGCAAAAACTTGAATAAATTTTGCAAGCAAATAAGAGCTGATAGGTAACCACGGTCTTCGTTGGTCGACAGTAAAACTAGAAGTTAAACAAACAGCCACGCATCCTTAAAAAGGAAAAAAAACAGAAAGCATAGTTTCTGCCCGCAAAAACGCGTGAATACAATTTGGCAAACAAATAAGACCATACAGGTTACCACGGTCTTTGGCGGGTACTGGTAAAACTAGAAGATAAATTGCCAAACATTGTTAAAAAGGAACAAACAAACAGCGTGGTTACTACCCAACAATATTTGAATTACAGAAGAAGTCAGCTAGCACGTTCTATTCAGGAACAGCGCAACTATAGTTATGCTTGGATAGCAAGCATTTATGAGTTTGAACTTCACGGCTGGTCTGGGCCTATTTGTAGTTGCAAATGCGATACTCTCCTTCCACTACTAATTGAGCCAGGGCACAGTATTTCCTAGAATATCGGATGTCCGCAAACAATGGCTCTGAACAACTTGCACAAATGCGCTGGCTGATCAGAGTTATTGCACTTGCTTATTAGTGTCAGAACTGACTCTGTAGTTTCAAACGATTGTTATTCTTCATGTATCTCTGCTATACGCGTACTTGTCTGAACTCTTTATTTATGTAATTATGTTGCTGAGTGTAATATATTTGTTTTTGCAGATTTTGAATTGCTTCACCATGAAGGACTGCTCAGCCTGTCAGACAGTGAAAGAAACGCTAAATGTATAGTTTATATTCGGGAAATAACAAACATAAATGAACATTTAAATGCTAAAAATGCGAAATATTTTGTGGATTTGTCAAAACATTCGTGTACTTGGGATCCTGAAAAGAAAGAGAACGTTGCGTCATTGAAGGCACAAGTAGAAGCCGCTGTGAAAAAAACTAATGTGCTAAAATCTACAATCGAGTTAAATGGATGCGCTTTGGAAGAAAGTAAATCTGAAGAGTATGTCAAAAGCATTGCCCGTCACTTTCACTCTACTGTGATATCCCTAATAGATGAACAGATCAATAAAATAGATAGTCTGTGGAAAGATAACTTGTGTAAGGGGATTATGGCAAATTGGGAATGGGTCAAATCTTTTTCAGTGTCCTTTTCTGGTAGAGAAGAAATATTGAACGCAATGAAAAGTTATTTGCTGTCTGAGACTGATCAGCCTCTTGTTATATATGGCGAGACAGGAAGTGGTAAAACAACTGCTATTGCAAAAGCAGCGTGTGATATCAATGAAGCAATTAAAAATGCAGATTTGTCTATGCCAACGTCAATAATTACACGGTTTATTGGTCAGAAAAATGATAGTGAGGACATCCAACAAGTTCTGTATTATCTGTGTCACCAGCTGGCCTTTATCGCTGGACGGTATAGACAAGACGTACCATCTAGTTACATAAATCTGAAAAATTATTTCATTGACTTGATACAGCACGGAGAATATGGTGGCATGCTTGTTATTCTGCTGGATGGACTGGATAAACTGTCAACCACGGATAGTGGGCATAAACTTGACTGGCTACCATCTAGAATCGCCGCAAATGTAAAAATAATAGCAACTATCAACACAGAAAACGCTGAAATGTTTCAGAAAGTACAGAACAAGTTCGAACTGGGAGTAATTCAGATTCCAAGTTTCTCTTCTACTGACTGTGAAAACATAATGAAGTTGATCATGAAAGAAAGTGAGCACTCTGTGAATTATAACCAATGGAAAAGCATTCAGAAGGCTTTTCAACTCACAACCTCTCCATTGTATGTGAGGCTAGTCTTTGAGCAGGCCATTAAATGGAGGTCAAGTGAAACATCGAAACCTAGCTTAGGTGGAACTGCAGTTGAAATAGTTGAGCAGATATTTGAAACGCTTGAATACAGATATGGAAAACCTTTAATAGAAAAGGTGTTAGGTTACTTGACAGCTTCTAAAACTGGTCTGAGTGAATCAGAACTTGAGGACATATTGTCTCTGGATGAGGAAAATCTGAATAACGTGTTCAATACTTTAGGGTGTTATCCGGCAACTAGAAGATTTCCACAGCATTATTGGACAGCTGTACGAAATGTCTTGTCGCCTTTCTTAGTACCTAGGAAAGTGGATAATATTGCAGTCATGCAATGGAAGTTTAAGGTATTTGCCACTGTAGCACAAGAAAGGTATGCAAACACTGAATCTGAAAACTATATACATATGCATTCTACCATCTCAGACTATTATCTTGGTGTATGGTCAGGTATAAGAAAGAAACCATTTCGACATCCTGCTTTGCTTATGGCAAAATACAAGCTTGTGGAGAATGAAGATGAAGAGTGTCGTTTTGTTCCTGAGCAGCCGTTTAGATTTGAACAGAGTGATTCCTTTAATTTACGGAAAATGTCACAGCTACCATATAGTCTTTTATGCTCCAAACGGTATGATGAATTGAAAACATGTGTACTTTGTAATTATGACTACATTTCAAATAAGCTCAGAAAAACCTCCGTTCAATGTGTGTTATCGGATTACATTATGTACAACGACAAAGAAAGCAGTCTTATAGCTGATGCACTGAGAATGTCTAAGTCAGCACTGGAAATAAATCCAAATTCTCTCGGACTGGAACTCTCAGGAAGACTCTTGCCCCACATTAATAAATATCCTTATATCAAAGACTTGATCCGCCAGTGTGACTTACACTGTCAGAGGTCATGCCCGCTTATTCCAAACTGTCAAATTTACAGCACACCTGGAGGTCCTCTGCAATACGAGTGTGACGTTGCAGGTAGGGATGTTTTATTATTCCTTGGAATCTTTACAGAGATTTGCTGGGCAACTTATTTTGAGTACAGTTGACTCTCGTTATCTCAAACGCGCTTATCTCGAATAACCGCTTATCTCGAAGTGAAAATCTTGTCCCTGCCTAAACATGAAAATCTAACAACAAGTAAAAATATTGTGGAAAAGAGGAGAAATAGCAATTTCTCCTCTTTTCCACAATTTTTTTTCGATATATCTCTAACATCAAGAATCCAATTACATATAAATTTGTTAAATGTGGTTGTTCGAATTATTTTTCCTCAATTCTGAAAGTCTGATATGTCGAGGTACGGATATTTCGAAGTGTTTCAGAGAATCCCTTGGAATTCGAGATAACAAGAGTCGACTGTATTTGAAGCTAAGAGGCTTACTTTATTGTGTTGCCAGCGGGTGGTTATCCCCAATGCACCCACTCTACCCAGTAGTCTGTCTGTTGACCATTCTAAAGTTGTTCATCCGCTATATTTCTTCCTTATTCTTATATCTGTTAGTGCAAATATGTTATTTTGTTTGTTTGTTTGTTTTGGTTCTCCTTTCGTTGTATTGGGAAGGAAGAGTCAGCCTTTGCATCCTCACTGTCTACACTGGTCGCTGACAAAGTATGCTGACTAAAAATTCTACAAGCAAATAATGGGGACACTAATTAGACTACACATGAGTACAGGCTGATCTGTGCCTACGGTGAATACTTATGAAGCCATTTTAAAGGGAGGTGAACATTCATATTTTGACTGTGAAACAAATCTAGCATAAATACAACAGTCAGTGCAATTATATATGTATACCCTTAAATCGCAAAGCAAATTAATAGCAGATGACATTCTAAATTTGATACTGTTATTTTTCATCGCCTCTTTTATTTTTTTTTTAAATCAGATTGTCTGTTTTAGTTGTTATTAGCGTTTTAAGGGTTCTAAGGAGGTGGTCCCGGTGTTAGTCTTACTCTTTGTTGCTTTGTAGTTTATTCTACGAGGCGATTTGTTTTATGTCTTACCTTGTGTTATTTTGTTCTTGTGTTTTTTCAGTCTTTTTAGCATTGTGATTACCTCGCTTGGGGAAGAGAGAGCTAGTCTTAGTGCTTTTCGTACGTTTGTTCGATTTACGCTTGTTTGGTTTTGTCTGTTTCCTTTACCTCTTGGTATCTGGGAAGGGCTGCAGTTTGTTATTGTGGCACTCCCTGGATTTTTCTCTTACCGTTTTTTTTTTTTTTTTTTTTTTTTTTTTTTACCTTTGCGAATGCTCTTGCTTCCAACAATTCTTTTATTGTAATTATGCGTCAGTTATCGGATAATAGTTAAACTCATATTTATATTACAGCCAGTGTAATGACTCAAGCAAAATCTTTCATCATGGTGTAGTTCGTATTTTCTAATCCTTTGAGATCATTGAGTGTATTCAGATGCTTTGAAAATTGCGCTATTTAAATGTCAGTATTAAAAGTCAAATCAATAATCTTATCCTTGTTTTTATGTGTGTGTTTTTTTTTCTTTCGTTTGGCTGTATATCATGATCATTGTTCGTTGATCATACTTCTACATTGGTAGCTGGATTTTGTCATTTCTATTACAACTTAAGCCCTTTAGTGTTAGATTAATATTTTCGGTCACTGATGAGACTTTTGTGGCCAAAACTGACTAGAGATTTTGTTTTTAATTTTCTGTCACCGTTCTTTGCTATTAAAGGTCTTCATTTCAAGAACTTTTTTATAGTATTAGGATGTCTTAAGCGTTTTGCCCTACGTATAATGAATCTTAAAGTCACATTTATTTGTTCATAGTAATACAGTCGAACCTCAATGGCTCGAACATCTTTGGGGCCATGCAAATTTGTTCGAGACATAGGTAGTTCGAGCCACTGAGAGTTATTCTTGGCACCAGTTCAGGAAGCAAATAGCGATAATTTTGGTAAATCTTTTCGATTTTCTACACAACGATTGTATGTTGAGTGTACTCATTAGAATCGCCTCGATGAGGCGATTCTAATGTGTACACACGACATACGATTCCATGATAAAATAAGAAAAAATCCTTAAATATTTGTTTTCTTGAGCTATTGGAAGAATTTTGTAGGGACTGAGAAAAGAGTTCGAATCATCCACGGTAAACGAGCCATCCGTGTTCGAGTCATTGAGGTTATACTGTAGTTGTAAATTACATTTTATGTGATTCATTGCATTTATGTCTCTAGATACACTGTCAAAAATATTCCAACCTAGAGAGAGATAGAGAAGGAGAGTCCTGTAACTTGACATTTCCAGTTAGCAAGTACTGCTTAGAGCCTGAGTGGCCGTGTAACCGAGTGGTTAGAGCAGCTGACTGCGGTGCCTAAGAGATATGGGTTCAAGCCCAGTTCAGACCATCGACTGGAAACTCTCTGTTCACCCAGCAGTGGATGGGTATCATTCGGTAGAAGGTTGGGCAGCTCATACGGTTGCAAGTCTATGGGCGCATTGTCATTTAGCTATTAGCATGCACTGTTATAAACTTATCTTATATTAAATATTGAGGAATTACTTGCATGACAAATCAAATTTATACTTCCTTTCTTTAAAGCTGCAAGTGGAGTGTGTCTACTCTTAGATTTTTTTTCTTTCTTCGTATTGCATTGTTTTAATTCATTTATTTCACATTTCAGGTGGTATCAAATGCGCAATAGATATCGATGTGTTTTCTAGTCCAGACGGTGTGCTTTTGACAGCAAAGCCACATCATAGCCACAGACTGCAGGTTTGGGAACTGAGCCAAGGAGATGAACGCCCCGACATTATGCTGCCTGTTGGAGATGTCTATCCGTCACGAGATGGGAAGTTCATAAACATTATAGTCGACAGTGGCTACATTAAAACATTCAGATCCGATTGTGGTGTTCAGTATGGCGAGGTATATTTCGGACGTGGTACTATTTCAGACATCGATATTGGTAACAAATACGTAATGTTTTCAAACCATAAAGGTGTTGGGCCATACATCATTGATGTAGAAAGAAGTGAAGTACTACATAAGTTCGCTTATCATACACACGCAGTGGCTATCAGCGATGGGGAAACATTCGTTGCATTTAACTCAGAACGCAGCATTCTTCTTTATGAGCTCCCGATGATTAAAAGGAGATGCGTTGCCCAGGTGACGGACGTTGTTACTGATATCATTTTCATAGATGAGTCTCCAAAATCCTATATTCTGACTCAAAGTAAACTCCTTGAAGCCGTTCAGTTTGATGTCATTAATAGGAAATATTTTACTAGGACTGTTCTTACGGATCTTGAGGCACGTGAATGTATACCCTCAAACCGTAAACAGCAGATGTTGGTTAGATGTGGAAAAACAATACATCTAATAGATACAGTGAAAGATGTTGTTAAAACTCGGTTCCAACAGCTCCCACCTGGTGTGTTCGTAGATTCTTCCTCCACATTTAGTGGTGCTGGATTTACACCAGATGATTCTTTGATTTGCGCCACAAGGTAATCAGATATTAAACATTCTAATTGTAGAAGTCAATATTTAAACTTGCCGGTTAAAATTCAATAATGTAAGCAATATTATATACCTTTAAATTACATTTAAGTGACAACTTCCAAAATAATTTCAGCCCTTGTTAGCATTTGAATTAATTTTATGTAAAATATATCCTGAAAACGTCGATCCTTTGGAAGTAAACAACACGCATAAGACAGCGAAATTCCCAGTGAGTCATGATGTATCATTGGATTATATATATATATAGATAGATAGATATGATCATTAAAAAACATTTTCACTTAAAACACTGCATAAATTAAGCGAAATATTTTCATACAATCCGTATCGAGAGGCTCACTTATCAAATATGCTTGGCATCAAAGCATATAAAATGTCTGTTAAAATAGATTCGAAATGTAATCGAGGGCGGTGATGTTACACTAGCACTGATGTCATTATATTACTGCTATAGCCATCATTTATAAAGATTAACCTTGTATTGTCCTTGCAGAAACATATAAGATACGTTTTAACGTTACTAAACAGCAATAACTTCTTTTCAGTATATGCGCTTCAATAGACGAAGACTAATTCGTCCACATTAATATATGAACAATGTCATGAACTGACATTTACGTTGTAATACCGATTGCTTTACAAACCAGAAACGACAATGATATAGAGTTAGTTTAAGGGAACTTGATACATTTTAAAGGGAGAAAACGGTCAGAATTGTTTGCCACCCATCTGAAAAGAGGTCTTCTCTAAATAGAGCAAGTTTGTGTTTTTTTTTCTTTTAGAGAGGACCCTTTCCGGAAGGGAAATGGGTGCGTATGAAACAGGAAGTCACAAAGAGGTTTTCTCTTTTTTTCTTTACTTCTGGAAAATCTGCCAGATTTATCCAGTTCCCTTAACCACAAGTTACGCTTTACTAGCCTCGAGATTGTAAACCTTTGAAATTTGTCCTGCTAATGAAACTCAAATTACTAACAATTGCAAATTTCTTCTTGCTAAACATAGCCCAGCTATTGTGGCATTTTTATATCTATTAGCAGAGAAAATTTCATGCTCAGCTGAGTTTAGCATGAAAAAAGTTATATAACCTTGGGGCCTGAATTTGTTTCAGGTACACTTACCTTATCATTTGGGATGCAGAAACATGTGCTCCTGTTCGAGTACTGCAGTCAATGGTATCTCCAGTGGTGAAGCTGTTCACATGTGCGTCTGTAAACAAAGTGGTTACGCTCCTTGAAAACAACAAATTCCAAGTCTGGAATCTCGAAAATCTTGACCGAGATATCTCGCACTCTGCAGAGGTTCATGATTATCCAGTGGAGTCAGTTGCTGTGTCGTCTACTGCTGGACTTATTTTATCTTATGATCATCAGTCGCCAGATGCTAAAGTCGTCAGTCTGACGAACGCTAAAGTGGTGGATACGTTACAGCATAGTGAGAACACAGATGACAAGATAGTGGAAGTGAAACTGTCACCAGATGGACAGTACGCTGTAACGAGGGCAAAGGTGGTTCCCACGCTAAGAAGTTCGTCTGTCACAACTTTTGAAGCATTAACAGATGACATTATGTGGGAGGTGGAAACAGCATCGAAAGTGTTTCACGCAATGACAAACAGGTAAATGCAAATGGGTCAGGGCATAGGTATATAAGAACATTTATGAGCCAGACAAGCAAGTACATACATGCAGTCTGACCAAATATATTATCAGTTATTTGGATTCCTGACATATTCCATGCCTGCAAATTGTGTTCAAAGAGTCGTTAGGCGATGGCGAACATACATTTTAGGCAGATTATATAAGCCCGAGTCCCCTGTCAAGAATCCAAATAACGAATATTATACGTCAAAGTATTTCATCAGAGCGTTCGTAGGGTTTGCGTTTGTTGTTTGTCATAATTTTACTACGCGTGTAATTAAACAAAAAAAACGCATCAAAAAGTAAGCGACAACATTAAAAAGTCTTATAACCTTACGAAACTATGTACAGCGATTACATTCCGATTCCAAGG
This sequence comes from Anodontia alba, assembly GCA_964016985.1. Lineage (NCBI taxonomy): Eukaryota > Metazoa > Mollusca > Bivalvia > Lucinida > Lucinidae > Anodontia > Anodontia alba. Next base: position 51,159,258 of record OZ024830.1, read on the forward strand.
CTTTTACTGCAGTTAGTACGGAGGAAGCAGGCTAAAAAGACGAACTAAAGTCGCTTTAAAGAAGACTTTGAAGCGGTTTGAGTTTTCTTCTGGAGCACAGAATTTCTTTACTTAGCGCTTTATTCTGAATATATCCCTTTTTTATGTAAGAAAACATTTTTGTGTATTTTGTTCTCAAATATTATGCTTGAAATTATTTTTACAAGCGAACACATGCCAGGACTTTTGCAGCTGTGGTTTGGCTTAAACATATTTATATAACTACAAATACAATGCATAGGATCATGAATGTATTTCAAATGGGATTCAGAAGATTGTCAAAGATTTATATGACTATGTCTCCCGAAGACGCAAAGTAAATACATGACATCATGGTTTTATCGCTTCTCGGCCTTTTGGCTAGAATAAAAGCGAAATTATGGTCTGAAATGTTCAAGATAGCACACAAATAATAATTCATCGTCAGTATATATCTAAGTGAAATTATCGAATGAATTATTATCAACTGAAAGTCATTTTAATTGAATAATTTAGGTAGGCCAATGCTTCAATACTCGTATTGAACTGCTCTTTCGAAAGGATAGTTTTTTAATACTGAATGTTTATATAAACGTGACCAATGACTTGAACAAACCAGTGCTCGGTACGTATGCGAAAGGAAAAGACTCATTATCATACTACTGAACCCAGCGATACTGTAAATGAAAATCAAATATCCTTATCATAACGGAAAGATACGCAGATCTCGATCTTCATCCGTTCGCATATGCTCAAAGATACGCTTTCTTTAAGCGCGATCAGTAAGGCATATCATTCTCTTAATTAATTGCATTTTACATATTAACATATATCCAGATAAGACAAATGGTGCTTTTCATCATGAAAATTGCAGATTCACACCATGGTTATTTAATGTCTGTTATGCTTAATCAAATGACAGTCGAACCTTAATAATTCGAATATCTTTGGGGCCATGTAAATTTGTTCTTGACATGAGTAGTTCGAGCCACTGAGGGTTACTCATGACGGCAAAAGGATAAAATTTAGGGATGTCTCTTCGATCTTCTATATAATAATGTAATATTGTATGTACTCATTTGAATCGCCTCGATGAGGCGATTCTAAAGATTACACACATATATTTCCTGATAAAATAAGAAAATGTTCCTAAAGTATCCATAAATACTTTTTTGGCTATCCAGAGAATTTAAAAACAAGTTCGAATTATCCATGGTAAACGAGCCATCGGTGTTCGAGTCATTAAGGTTTTACTGTATTAAAATGAACAAATTTGTTTCAATTCATTTTGAACTTTCATTTTACAGGTACATTGTCTTCAGTCCTTCATCAAAGACGGCCGCTTTTGTCACATGTGCGTTCTATAATCCTCACAACTGGAGCGAAAACCTTTACAATGTGTTCATTGTGAATCCAGACAACTCTTCCAATTATACCATTGACTTCCCCTACAAGACAGAATTCGTTGGAGAGCCGTGTATTTCAAGAAAGAGCAAAGAAGACGTCTTTGTTGCAGTTATACAAACATGCAAACAGTCAGTCGATGAACATACGAAGAAAGAAATCGCTCGGTGGTCAGAGATACGTTTATTTGTTCAGAAGCTGTCAGAGACACAAAACACAGCTGATCAAACTATACTGAGACTCCAGAATATCGTAGACAATGTTCAAGACAAAGATGAATTCTTAACTGTGAAGGCAACCAGTGATGGTAATGTACTTATTGTTTATGCTAAAGATGTTGACACTTACGTGTTTGAGACTGACAAAGGCATTATTAAACCCCATAACGTTCCGAAAGGCGCTGTGTTATATGATGTTGAATCTGGATTAACTGTTAAGCATATACCATATTTTCTCAGTCCATCTTCAGACGTTGATAGGGTGCTTATGTCCAGGAATTGTTCTGTAATCGTCGATCAGAAGTTAAAGGCGTTTAAACTTGACACTAGTAAGCATATAGGAACGGTGGACGACAAAACAATGCTCCCAAAGACAGCAAGACTGGCACTGAATGGAAAATATTTGATTGGGGTATCAGTTGACCAGAGAAAAATTATGGTAGTGCGAGTATGTGACGGCAAAGAACTGGGATACGTTTTTGTACACGGACGTGCAACGTGTCTAGAGGTAGCGGAAGATAACAGAACTGTAGTTGTAGGCTGCACTGACGGCCGCGTCATGATACTAAGCTTAATTCTAGAGTTTTCTGACCCACTGCGGGAATACATTGAGAAATTACCAAGCCGATCCGGGAATGAGGATGTAGATAATCTTATTTCCAGTGACGTCAGTCATATCTCTCATTCTACCCCAGATCAGCGACGTCTGTCTGCAAGAATTAGAAAACTGTCACTTGACCAAGAAAGGCGTCCACCGTCTTACACAACTTTGTACAGGGCAGTGACGGTTTCCCGCCAGTCCAGCAGAACACGTGGGGTAAATGCATGCGTCCAACAATAAATACCATATTTGCACATTTATACAAGGCAGGGACTGTTTCCTATCAACACAAGATCTCATGCAGTGTGACTCAGGCAAAAGGCAGAAAAGCTAATAATTATTGCTCTTGTCCTAGTTTAGTCTGTCTTGCGACAGGGCTGTATGATGGAGATGGATATACATACCTACGGAAATAAGTGAAAAGGGCTTGACATAAGACGAAATATTTCAGACAGAAGATGTATTCATGTATATGACAAAGACTTTTTACGGGTGGCTTGTTAGTGTACATATGCTATGTGCTTGTATCATACAGGCTACTTTGTATAGCGCAACTAAGACGCGAATATGTTGTCTTTCCAGTGTAGTAGGGCATATATGGTAATACATCTCTCTAGCAGGCGATTCACAGGGAATGTCAGATCCTTTTGTCTCTTAAAAAAATAATAACAAGTTTAGAATGTCGTCTGCTATAATTTTGCTTAGCACTTTAAGGGCAAAATAGGTGTGTCTTACACTACAACATCCCAGCTAGCATTCTACGTAAATCTACATCGGGCCGTCATCGGCCCGTCAGCTACCCTGACGGGCCGATGACGGCCCGATATAGATTTACGTAGAATGCTGACTGGGATTACACTAGTATAGCCGTTTTACACAAAAATACATTATACAGTGACTGATTCGATTTCCCGCCGATACAAAATGATATTAAAGCAAATTCAAAACTTTTATAATAATATCTGATCACCATTGCAACAATATATAGACTGAGCCAAGTATTGCGTTACTTAGATGTGATTTTGACAGTGTGATTTGGTACAGTTACAAAGAATGCATAACCTATGACAACAGCAAAGACCGGAAGAAGCCTGTGCGACTTGAACATGGTTTTTGGTTTGCCAATATATTCTACTGAAATCTGTGTTTTAGAAGGCGAATGACAAAGAATGTGGCCATAGTACGTAGATATGCAGGTCTTCGCTGTAAACAAATGTGATACAATTTTGCTCTGTGTGGTCCATGTAATAAAATATTCATGCGGACGGTGAATTCGACAGACGACAAAACAAATATCTTGAAGTTCTTATTTCTTTTGAAAAATTGGCTTTGAAATTTTAAGCAAAGTGTCTCCATAGAAGACATTTCGCACAAACTGTCAAAGCATATTTTCTGAGAAAATTGGAATTTTTTTAATGTCTTCTGCTACAATATTTACCCAGCATGACGTGCGTTAAATACTCGAAGTACAGTAATATGAATATGATTTTTTGTCTTCAGATATTGATCCTTTGCGAGTTATGAATATGATTGTGGCTTTCATTACGAAAACACGCCTATTCAAATACATTGAAAATACATTGAAAATTTTATAACCAAAAAAAGAAAATTTTCTGATAAAGAAATCTGATGTTTTTCATATTTCTGCTCAAAACATAGATTGTGGGTACTCGTTAGAACCGCCTCGGCGAGGCGGTTCTAATGAGTACCCACAATCTATGTTTTTGAGCAGAAATAAGAAAAATAATGTATACCCCTGTAAACCCCAGTTATACTATATAAAATTGGGGTTTAAGGGGGTCAGAATTATATAGGTCTGTTTTCGTGCTGGTACGTAGTTATTATCTGAGCTGAATAATGAGTAAATAGGTCTTGAGGAGGAGATATGTGAACAGTGAAAATTCAGATTGGCCAGTGAACATATATAGCCTGATCATGGTGCTATATATCGCTATATTCTACTGTACTCAATCGTTCTGAAAGCACAGTCAGACCAGGACTTTCCCTGTCCCATTACGAAATCACACTTATTCAAATATATTGAAAATTTCACCACCAAAAACTGAAAGTTTACAGATAAAAATTCTGATACTTCTATTTCTGCTCAGAACATAGATTGTTGGTACTAACGAGTACCCACAATCTATGTTTTTGAGCAGAAACAACATAAATGATGTATACCCCTGTAAACCCCAGTTTTACTGTATAAAAGTGGGGTTTAAGGGGATCAAAATTGTATGTTTTCGCGATGCGCTTACTAAGCGGATAGGGAAGGTCCTTGTCTAACGGTGCATTCAGTCTGATCATGTCCTTCGCTGTCGGCATATGCCCCAAAGATACCTTTTTTTTCTATGGCATAGCTCATCTATACTTGAAATCAGGAACATTATATGCTGTAAGCTTTAGAGACAAGGTATTTATGTTTAATTTCGGCAACTGAAGACTCCGATCAGTACGCACATCAGCATTCTGCCATTTCATAAAAATTTCTTCGATACATGTAATAAGATCCAATGCATCTGTAAACGGAAGTGACAGTGACAGGCTGAGCAAGGCCTTTCGTCTTCGTATATGACTTTAGGTAGATTTGATACACCAGGCCCCGAGGATAGAAAATTTCTTCATGCTTTTCTCTGCTAAGCATTAATTGTTTGTGTTGAGGTTTTACGGCCCAGTCAACCCAATGGGGTCATGTCGAGCGCGGTCAGTTTACCTAACCACACGTTTACTGGGCAGGCTTAGTCCTCTAAGCGGTTAACCAGTATTGTGCACATTCTTTCGCCAGAAACTGACAACTGCCCTTCTTGAATCAGCGGAAGGGAGAGAATGACCGTAGAGCGAAGCATTAAAACTTTCTCTGCTAATAAATATAAAAATGCCAACAATAGTTGGCATTTTCATATTGTAAGCAGAGAAAATTTCATGCTCAGCTATGTTTAGCAAAAAAGAAGTGGCAATTGTTAGTAATTTGAGATTTATTAGCAGGACAAATTTTCTGGTCAGTTGAATTGAGCATGAAAAAAGTTTTGTAACCTCGCGGCCTGTTAGTCATTTTAAACTTTATTTGACTATTGCTTTTTACACACCAAACCCCTTCTGAAAAGGGGTCTTCTCTAAAAGGAAAGAATTTGCTTCTTTTGGGGACAGACCTTTTAGATCCCTTTTCATAAGGGCCTTGGTCCGCATGGAAGCACAAAGGAAGTCACAAAAGTTGTCTTCCTTGTAAAAATGACGGAAAATCTACCAAGTGTATCCAGTCTACTTAAGTGTATCCAATGCGTTTTCCTTCCATTGTGGCCAATTCACAGTTACAACTAAGTCAAATGAGCTTTCACTCACGGCTACAAGGAAGTCAAACGGGCTTTAAATTCACAGTTACAACTGAGCCTACAATGTTTAAATTCAGTTACAACTGAGACAAACGTGATTTTAAGGGGGCTGGATACACAAGTTTGGTATATTTCCTGCATTTTTCCAAGGCAGATAAATGTTGTACCTTCTTGTTTGCGTTCCTGCAAACCAAACCCCTTTCAGAAAAAAGGATCTACCCTAAAAGAAACGAATTTGCTCCAAAAGGGATTCTTTCCTTTTAAAGTAGATCTCCTTTTCATAAGGAGGTAAACCAATTTCAACAGACCACTGAAAGTGTATTTATTCCCCTCAGTTGCATGAGAATAGCACTTACCCAGCAAACACACAACGTCGTTACAACGTCGCTGCAACGTCACGACGTTGCAGCGACATTGTAACGACGTTAATGCGACATTATATGTTTGCTGTGTATTCGGATAATCCATGTGTATCAACATGGTCGATCAAGTTATCTCCGACTACTTTGTGTTTTCGTCACCAAAGTACAAAAATATAATGAAGTTAAGGAAATGCCACAATCTCACAGAAAGTGCCACAATCATACAGAGAGTGCCACAATCACAGCTTGCACTCTGCTCTAATCCAGAGAGAAGCAAAGAAACAGAAACAGTCATAACCATAACATGTAACTTAGCAATTAGCCAAGGAGAGAGCATGTTTTTTGTATTGGTCACAGTCGACCACCAGAAAAATATAAACTTATATGTACATGAATTATTACGTTGGTCTGAAATAATTATGGTGTTTTATTAACATGGAATAATTGTGTTGTTTATTAAAAGGTACGCGTAATAGTTTTGTTATTAGCATGACTTGTTTCCTTCATTATCTAACCTCTTATTGTGCTTGTTACTTTTACACTTGTATGTATGTATGTATGTATATATGTATGCATCAAAATAAATGTCGATTTCTCAAAATTTTCGCATTTTGTTTGCTGTTGTGGGTACAAGCCTGAAATTTAGAGACTTTGCTCAGTCAAACACGAACTGTGCATGGCAAAATAACTCATTCACAGTCTGTGACAGTAAAATGCAAGAGAAGTCAGCGAATATTGTTAGTGAAAATTTAGCTGTGTTTAACCAGACTCCCTTGGCCATGTCTGGAGAAAGGGTTAGCCATGATCATCATGAAAACATGCCTATATAATTTTGACCCCCTTAAACCCCACTTTTATATAGTAAACCTGGGGTTTACAGGGGTATACATTATTTTTCTTATTTCTGCTCAAATCATTGATTGTGGGTATTCGTTAGAACTGCCTCGTCGAGGCGGTTCTAACGAGTATCCACAATCTATGTTTTGAGCAGAAATATGAAGAATATCAGAATTTTTTATCTAAATTTTTTCATTTTTTGGTGGTAAAATTTTCAGTATATTTGAATAGGCAAGTTTTCGTAATGGTAGGTCACTTTTATCATCTGTATGCTACTGTATGAGACTAAAAGATACATAAATTCTGACATGCTCGTTGTTGCATATATTTACACGTCCTAAGCTTCCAGTCTTCGTTGTGCGCTCTATGGATAGCTACGGATACTGAGGCTTCGCTGGGCGCCCATATGAATTGTACGATTTGCTGTACCCCAGCTCAATACTTTAACAGTTCAACAGCCTTCTTAAGTAAAATGAAATACTGTTCCAAAACCCTCTGAACGCATATATACTGGTTTTAGAGCCAAAGCACGAATTCCAGGCTGTATCAGTTCCCTGGCCATCAGTTCCTTGAGATATCGTCAAGTAAAGCATAGAATTGGGCGAATTGCCTGTACAGTATTGAAATGTGGATTATTTCCCTTAGGTCTGTTTATCGTGGTTTAACGAACACGGAAACTTATTGCAAGTTACATAAAATTTAGCCCGATGACACAGTATTTTTATTTCATAAATTATAGGCCAATATATGGGACTGAATATATGCAGTCTTTATATATAATTTTCAGTGTAGGAAGTAGCATTTGTCTTTAAAGGGGATCTAATCTAAAAGAAAATAACTTGCTACCCTTGGGAGTAAATTCGTTTCTTGTAGAGTACTGCTTTTAGACGCAAGGCCGAGTAGCGAATTATTCCTTTCTTACAGAAAGAAGTGGCTAGGAAACATACCAAGATCTACTATTTCACGGTTAAAGCAACTGGGGAGACATTTTTTCTAGGGTGTACAACTCTAGAGCTCTAGAGATTTCCTGCATTCCTCCTGTTGCTTCAAAAAAACCCTGTACATGGCAGAATGATTCCCTGTTACGATTGGTTTTACAGTAAGGAACTAAAAACCTAGCGTTGAAATAAAATTGAAATAACAAATCTAGCAAAAAATCAGAATATGATTATTTCAAAGGGTTATATTTATGTCCATACTGGTAGGTACAATGTATCATGAAAAAGAATACAGTAAAATATAATGCGATAGCATCATCAATTCATTTAATCATCTTCTTTCTGTCACATCACCCCATCCTTCGGAGACCTGATAAAAAAAAAGCTTTCCAAGTGATGCGAACATTTAAACGGAATTTGAATGAAGCCTCGACTAGCACATTATTGATGCTTACTATGGTTTAGAAATATTTTCCCTTTCTCAGTTGCTAGGACAATCCAGATGACGTCTTTATTTTTTGTTCCCATTTACAGTGGTACTTCAATGGCTAGAACATCAATTTCTGGGAGTCGGAAAAGGAGACCGCTACAGGGTTATTAATATTTACGCCTTCGTTTAGCTAATATTATTGCCGCTACAAGCAGAAAAGGACCGGAACAAAAAAAAAAAACGGAACCACAATGTTTAAATGATGTGGACGTCTTTGACCTTGAATTCTTGAGTTGTATCCTAAGAGAGCAATTATTGAGAAGCTCTCCAACATGTTTATAAGCACTGGTAGGAGTACCACTTGCCTGTCGTATGTGGTAGTACTCCTCACAGCAGCTCTTCTACACGACACGATAAGGAACACTATAAGGAGTATATATTTAGTCTGTTGTATCTAGAAGTACTATAGCAGAGCTTCTCTGTAGGATAAGGAGCGCCATTAGAAAAGCATCCTTACTTTTGTATGTGGTAATACTACAGTAGGAATATTGTATATATTGTCTGTTATTTGTGGTGATACTACAGAAGAGCTAATTGACACATTAAGGAGCACTAGAAAGGGTATATCTTGTCTGTTTTTGCGGTAGTACTACAGAGGAGTCCTCTAAAGAATAAGGAGCACCTCCAGGAGTATATCTTCAACGTCATACTGAGTCAAACTGGTCAATATTTGACCATTACTTGTCTGGTGCATGTGTGAGTACTTCAGAGGAGCTCTTCTACACATTAAGGATCACCAGTAGGAGTATATCTTGTCTGGTGTGTGTGGTTGTACTACAGAGGAGCTCTTCTATACATTAACGAGCTTTAGTAGGAGTATATCGTGTCTGATGTGTGTGGTTGTACTACAGAGGAGATCTTCTATACATTAATGAGCACTAGTAGGAGTATATCTTGTCTGGTGCTTGTGGTGATACCACAGAGGAGCTCCTCTACATGTTAAGGAGTACCAATAGGGGTATGTCTTGTCTGTTGTATGTAGTAGTACCACAAAAGAGCTCTTCTACAAGTTATAGAGCACCAGGAGGGGTATATCTTGTCTGTTGTTTGTGGTAATATTACACAGGAGCTCCTCTAAAGGACAAAGAGCATCAGCAGGGGTATATCTTGTCTGCTGTTTGTGGCCTACTACAGAGGAGCTCCTCTACACGATAAGGAGCACAACTAGGAGTATATCTTGTCTGTTGTTTGTGGGAATACTACAGAGGAGCTCCTCTACACGATAAGGAGCACCACGGGGAGTGTATCTTGTCTGTTGTTTGTGGTAATACTACAGTGGAGCTCCTCTAAAGGATAAAGAGTACCAGTAGGGATATATCTTGTCTGCTGTTTGTGGTAATACTACAGAGGAGATTCACTACACGGTAAGGAGCACAACCAGGATTATATCTTTATCTCATGTTTGTGGTAATACTGGAGAGGAGCTCCTCTACAGGATGAGGAGTACAAGTAGGTGTATACCTTCATAGCTACAGATAAGAGGGGGTATCCACATAATATTTTTCTTATTTCTCCTCAAAAACATATGTTGTGGTACTCATTAGAAGCGCCTCGACAAGGCGCTTCTAATAAGTACCCACAACATATGTTTTCGTGGAGAAATAAGAAAGATATCAGCATTTTTCGGATGAAAAAAAGCGCCTTATCTGTTGCTATGATACCTTGTCTGCTGTTTGTGGTAGTTCTACAGAGGAGCTCCTCAACCCGGAAAAAAGCACCACTAGGAGTATATCTTGTCTGTTGTTGTTGGTTATACTACAGAGGAGCTCCTCTACAAGATAAAGAGTACAAGTAAGAGTATATCTTGCCTGTTGCATGTGATAGCACTACAGAGGCGCTATTCTTCGCATTAACGAAGCACCTACAGGGGTATATATTGTCTGTATACGGTTGTACTAAAGTGGAGCCCTACAGTATAGGGGTACTAGTAAGAGTATATCTTGTCGGTTGTTTATGTGCTTTTCAATTTGTAAAAGAGCTCCTATTTAGTGCCGCTTTACAGTTTAGACTAGATATACCCCTACTGCTGTTCTTTAACCTGTATAAGAGCTCATTTGCAGTGCTATCATGCAGCAAAGACAAGATATATCCATACTGGTTCTCTTCAACCCGTACAAGAGCTCCTCTGCAGTGCTATCATACAGCAAAGACGATATATCCTTACTGGTGCTCTTCAACCCGTACAAGAGCTCCTCTGCAGTGCTATCATACAGCAAAGACAAGATAAATCCTTACTGGTGCTCTTCAACCTGTACAAGAGTTCCTCTGCAGTGCTATTATACAGCAAAGACAAGATATATCCTTCCTGGTGCTCTTCAACCCGTCTTTACTGGTGCTCTTCAACCTGTACAAGAGCTCCTCTGCAGTGCTAGCATACAGCAAAGACCAGATATACACTTACTGGTGCTCTTCAGTAAAAGAGCTCCTTTGTAGTGCTATCATACAGCAAAGCCAACATACCCTTACTGGTGCTCTTCAAACTGTACAAAAGCCCGTTTGTAGTGCTATCATACAGCAAAGACAAGATATACCCTTACTGGTGCTCTTCAACCTGTACAAGAGCCCCTTTGTACTGCTATCATACAGCAAAGACAAGATATACCCTTACTGGTGCTCTTCAACCTGTACAAGAGCCCGTCTGTAGTGCTATCATACAGCAAAGACAAGATATACCCTTACTGGTGCTCTTCAACCTGTACAAGAGCCCGTCTGTAGTGCTATCATACAGCAAAGACAAGATATACCCTTACTGGTGCTCTTCAACCTGTACAAGAGCCCGTCTGCAGTGCTAGAATACAGCAAAGACCAGATATACACTTACTGGTGCTCTTCAGTAAAAGAGCTCCTTTGTAGTGCTATCATACAGCAAAGCCAACATACCCTTACTGGTGCTCTTCAAACTGTACAAAAGCCCGTTTGTAGTGCTATCATACAGCAAAGACCAGATATACACTTACTGGTGCTCTTCAACCTGTACAAGAGCCCGTTTGTAGTGCTATCATACAGCAAAGACAAGATATACCCTTACTGGTGCTCTTCAACCTGTACAAGAGCCCGTTTGTAGTGCTATCATACAGCAAAGACAAGATATACCCTTACTGGTGCTCTTCAACCTGTACAAGAGCCCGTCTGTAGTGCTATCATACAGCAAAGACAAGATATACCCTTACTGGTGCTCTTTAACCTGTACAAGAGCCCGTTTGTAGTGCTATCATACAGCAAAGAATAGATATACCCTTACTGGTGTTCTTCAACCTGTACCTGAGCTCCTCTGTAGTGCTATCATACAGCAAAGACCAGATATACACATACTGGTGCTCTTCAACCTGTACAAGAGCCCGTTTGTAATGCTTTCATACAGCAAAGACAAGATATACCCTACTGGTGCTCTTCAACCTGTACCCGAGCGCCTCTGTAGTGCTATCATACAGCAAAGACAAGATATACAGTTACTGGTGCTCTTCAACCTGTACAAGAGCCCGTTTGTAGTGCTATCATACAGCAAAGACAAGATATACCCTTACTCGTGCTCTTCAACCGGTACCTGAGCTTCTCGGTAGTGCTATCATACAGCAAAGACAAGATATACTTACTGGTGCTCTTCAACCTGTACAAGAGCCCGTCTGTACTGCTATCATACAGCAAAGACAAGATATACACTTACTGGTGCTCTTTAACCTGTACAACAGCCCCTATGTAGTGCAAAGACAAGATATACCTTACTCTTCAATCTGTAAAAGAGCTCCTCTGAAATCTGGAATATCTCTATGAAACTTTAAAGCATTGTGTATGAGGTTAAGACAGTGTGTCACATACAAAAAAGATTGCTAATCCTTTCTTAGTTTCTGAAATATTTCCCTTTGATGTGTTTTTTCACACTAGGTAACCATATGGAACATCTTGATGAAAATTTATAGCAATGTGTATGAGATCAGGATAGCATGTCTTTTCACACTATCCTTATGCATGCCATAACTAGGTAACCATATGGAATAGCTTGATGAAAATTTATAGCAATGTGTATGAGGTCAAGACTCATGCAAAAATGACCGCTCTCCCTTTCTTACTTTCTGAGTTACTTCCCTTTGATTAATTTTTTGACTGACCTTGTGCCTATCATAAGTAGGTTACTGTAATGTATGGATATCTTGATGGATCATTATAGCCATACTTAGGAGGTTAGGACTCCCTTTCTAAGTTTCTGAACTTCCCTTTGATTAGTTTTTTTCAGACTATACTTGTGCACATAATAACTTGGTAACCTTATGAAGTATCTAGATGAAACTTTATAGTAATGTAAGATGTCAAGACGGCTTGTCAAATGCAAAAAAAAAAAAAAAAAATGATCTCCCTTTCTTACTGAGTTACTTCCCTTTGATTAAATTTTAACTGACCTTATACATGTACGTACCATGAATATGTTACGAGGGTGTGTTAGTACAAAAAAAAAAATTGCTCTCCCTTTCTAGATTCCTGAGTAACTTCTCTTTGATGAAATGGTTGACTGACCTTGTGGGTACCATATGTAGGTAACCATATGGAATACTTTGATGAAACTTTATAGCAATGTGTACGAGTGTTACATACAAAAAAAGATTGCTCTCCCTTTCTGAGTTAGTTCCCTTTGATAAAATTTTAGATTATCTTGTGCATACCATAAATAGGTAACAATCCGAGTATCTCATGAAACTTTAAAGCATTTTGCATGAGGTTCAGATGGTGTGCCACATACAAAAAAGATTGCTCTCTCTTTATGTTTCCAAGTTACTTCCCTTTGATTAGTTTTTTTTTTTTTTTTTTTTCCACACTAGCTTATGCGTGCAATAACTAGGTAACCATATGGAATATCTTGATGAAACTTTATAGAATGTGTACGAGGTTCAGACAATCTGTCACCAACAGAAGATTGCTCTCCCTTTCTCCGTTTTTGAGTTCCTTCTATTTTCGGATCATCCTTCATGCCATAACTGGTAACAATGGCATAACAAGCATACAAATGTAAAAGTCCACATATTTTACGCCTTTGTCCAGCTATACAGATTGGGTACCCTTGGTAAATGGGCATTATGATCCCACCTGGCAGTGCTCTTGTTTATATGAGGGTCACTGATTATGCCTAATTGGCCGAAACAAGCTAGTCTGGTGCAGAAAACTTCACACTTCATTTGTTTTTAGCTTTGTGTGATCATTGCTCTCAAGGGTCATTCCTTTTAGAATTGATTTGTCTCCTTGCAAGCGTATTGATCCTCCTTATCCTCCTTAAAAAAATTTGGTATGATGAAAAAACAAAGACAGCATTTTGCAATTTTTTTTTTATATTTATATCACTATCACATAGGACAAAGGGATAAAGCGTAAGCAGTAAAAAGAAAACATCCACTACAAATCCAGAAATGTGGAAGATACGAATAAATAGCCAAGAGAATTTCAACATGATTTTTTTTTTAACTTAATGTACATAAAACAGATGACCAGACAGATCAAGAGAACTGGATACACTCGGTAGTTGGGTTTAATTCAGTTTGGCAATTGGACTTTATTCAGTTTATGAGTGATTGGTAGTTGGGATTTTCTTCAGTTTGTGATTTGCAGTGAGCTTTATTTAGTCTGCGAGTGATTCACAGACATTTACATGTGCCAGAGATAAAATCCACAATATTTAAATTCATTCTTTGCAAGTCTAACTTGGGCAATCTATGGTGAAAAAAACTGGCAGAACAAAATTTTAAAAATTTGCACAAAGAAAATAGTTCCCAGATTTCTGCTCAGTGGATTTATCAAAATTTAAATACTGTTTAGGATTTGCTTTAAACCAATCAAACTATGCTAAATTATTGTATGTATGTTGAGTTGGAATTATAATGGAAAAATTGTTCCTCTTTGGAACCAATTTTCTTTTTTCCCTTTACAGAAGGGAGGCAAAACCAATTCTGGAAAAGGTGTCCCTGCCCCCTTGCAAGTGTATCCATTTCCCTTAAACGAAATATAACTATTATGTATGTTCCATAATAATTTATCAACACATATAAAGAGATGACCCTCTAATATAGACCAAACTGCTTTACAACACATAAAAACATTTACAAGTTGGAACACAGGTTAACTCAGGGCCCAGTTGTTCAAAACTAACGATGTCGTTAGTTAACGATTTGTTAAAATTTTAATTGAGTGATACGCAAATATGCTGAAATTTTTTGCTGAAAAAATGTGAGTAGCTTTTGCAGTGCAAAAGCTACTCACATTTTTTCAGCAAAAAATATCAAAATATTGTGTATTGAATCTGCTAAAACAGTTAACGAAATGACCCTTAACGAGCTCATTAAGCTAACGAGGCTTTGAACAACTGGGCCCAGGTTGCAAGTATAGCCATATAATGAGGGTCTAAGACCAGCCTGACCATTACATAGCTTGAGACACGAGTATCTGGATATTTTTTTCATTTTGTCCAAAACATATATTGTGGTACTCATAAGAAGCCCCTCACGGAGGCACTTCTAATGAGTACCGACAATATATGTTTTTATGGAGAAATAAGAAAAACATTCCAGAATTATCACCGAATGCACCTCCTTAAAAAGTCCTCTGGACAAGTTATATCCAAATTATGGAGGAATAAACTAAAAACCCTAGGTCTATTTGAAATGCAAAACTTCTGTGCCTTGTATACTGTATGCAAATTTAAACCATGCTTTATTGAAATATGTACACACTCAATTTAACAGGCATCATAACTCTAAATAAGGGAAGTATTTAGATAAATTTTACTTTTGTATCAAAACAAATTTTGTGGGTATTCACTGAAAAAGCTTATCGAGGTCATTCCCATGAGTACCAATAACACATTCTTATGAAAAGATTGCAAAACATTTTCCTTATGTTGAAATAACGAACAACCATCAACTTTTTGTGTGTGACTTTTAACTGTTTGGTTGGCCCGACTGGCTATATTACATTTTTTTTTCAAGATAGAAAACATTATACCAAAAGTAACGAAAATGCCGAGGTAATAAAATTATCTTAAATTATCCATTTATGTGGAGCTATGGACAATGCCTCTGTTAAGATAAGGGGGAATGATTCACTTTTGGGGGAGGCAACTCTGCTGAAATTGGTTTGCAGCCTTTCTGAAGAATTGGTCTATTTTAAAAGGAAAGAATTTGCTTCCACTGGGAGCAAATTCTTTCCTTTTAGAAAAGGACCACTTTTCAGAAGAGCCTTGTTGCACAAGAAAGCAAACAAGAAAAAACAAAAGTTGTCTCCCTTGTAAAATATGGCAGAAAATCTACCTTGTGTATTCAAGCCCCTTACAATCAAGTGTAACATGTATGGCACTAATATTCAGAACACCTAGGAATCTAAATTATGCTCTATTGTAGAAATCTTCTCTTCAATTACCCTCTAAGAATATTATGACTATCTTGTTCAACTGCATGAGTTTCTTCAAACCTCCTAAAATCTCCGGGCTCCAGTGCTCGTATTTTTTTTTTCCAATTGAAATCTTTTCTGATTTCTCAACGAAAACTTACATCCTGGGATCTCAGTAGAACCATTTTAAAACAGCGATTCTAACGAGATCCCAAAAAATAAATTTTCATGCAGAAATAAGAAAAGAATAACAATTTTTTTCACAATAAAAATAACATAACCTGGAGACTTGAACTGTCTACGATGACACACAGATCTATTAAAACTTTGTTAAAATCACAAGCACGGGAAAATGCCCATTTTAACTAACAGTTCTTTTATATATAAAAAAAAATTAAAAGTGTTCATTTCTTCAGTGGCTCAACAATTAATAGGCATGTTTTGCGACGAACAGGGAGTCATCTGCGGCGGCACTCTTTATGTCTCCTTGGTACTGTCCCATGCAAGCTAGTCCATTGGCCTGAAAAAAAAGTTCAAAGTTATGAGCTTGTTATAGAGTATCATAGCTCCAGATAAGAGGGAGTATCCACATAATATTTTTCCAAATACTCCATGAAAACATATGTTGTGGGTACTCGTTAGAAGCGCCTCGGCGAGGCGCTTCTAATGAGTACCACAACATATGTTTCCATGGAAGAATAAGAAAAATATCAGTAAAAATGTACTTTTCCGTTGAAAAATGTGCCTTTATCTGGAGCTGTGTATGGTGACTAGATACCTTACATTTTCTACTTTTGGCAAGGGAAGCAACTTTTGATTGCTTTTCTGCTCATTAACCCCCTTCTGAAAATGGCCCCTTTCGAAAGGGTGGCAAAATAGTTTATGACAGTTGCCTCCCCTCTGAAAGAGTATGCATTCACCTTACAATTCCTACTTCCCAAATAATATAATTTTCTGGCACATTAACACAAGTAATTTTTTTCTTTTTTTTTTTTTTTTAAACAACTCATGGTATTTCTTTAAATTTCTTCACAATGCCTGTTGAGGGTATTTTAATACAAGAACCATTATGATTTAATGTTTTATATCTCTTTCAATATTATCTAAGTCATATCAAGACAATAACAGGGTGATGATCAATGGTTCTGTGAAATGCAGCATCTAGTACCTCTAGCGGAATTAAAACACAGTAACGTGATTCAAAGCCATGAGCACTACCTGCTCGGCCATGTCATTGTGGACCAGAGGAATTGTTAAGGAGGAGTATTCGGTGATCATTCTGGGATAATTTTTTTCTAATTTCTCCATAAAAACATATGTTGCGGGTACTCATTAGAAGTACCTCGCCAAGGCACTTCTAAGAAGCACCTTGCCAAGGCACTTCTAATGAGTACCCACAACATGTTTTTTTCTAATAAGTACCCACAAATTATGTTTCTATGGACAACTGGGTAAAATTATCCCAGAATGATCACCAAATACTCCTTCTTAACAATATCTCTGTGGATGCTTCCTAATGGGATGCAACCATGGACCTCACAAAAATTGGGAGCAGTTTGCCCATGTGGACGCTTCAATTTAAGAACCACCTTGGCAGTGTAAATGAATTCAATATCAGACTTGTCTGAAAAAATATGTATTTTATTTGGAAACCCACTGATGATATTGATCTACCAAGGTTTTCCCTCAGGGTTTAAAAAATGAGGGTCCCAGAGACTCCCATATGTGGAGTTAAGGGATCTTTTAGCAAGATTTAGGGGCTTGTTGTTCTCTAGAGGTTAACCATTAAAGCACTAACCACAACACTTTAAAGTACTTTTTATTATTTTTCAGAGAAATTAAGGCTTGATATTTCATGTGAATTGTCTGCCCAGCAATTGATCTGGGATTGATCATATATGCATCATTCAGGACCCTTGCCTCAAAATTTTGAGGGTCCAGAACAAGGTTTTGGGGGTAAAAACTGCCAAAACGCGAGTCAGGGAAAACCCTGGGCCTAGTTGTTCAAAGCATCGTTAGCTTCATGAGCTCATTAGTAGTCAAAAGGATAACTGTTCTAGTAAGTACAATATCTAATTCACTGGTATTTTTGCTTAAAATGTGAGTAGCTTTAGCAAATGCAAAAGCTACTCACATTTTTTTCAGCAAAAATATTAGCATATATGCCATACGTGATGAGCAAAGATTTAACAATATGTTAACTAACTCTTAGTTTTGAACAACTGGGCCCTGGTCTACACGGGTCGCATATGTCATAAGAGGGGCTCATACAATGCAACAGCTATACTGGCTTCTGCCATCATAGTTTCTCATAAGTGGGTTTCAAATTATTATTTTTATTAATTTTCCATTATAACATGCTGTGGTACTCATTAGAAGGACATCAGTGAGGCTCTTTTAATGAGTAACCACAACTTTGTAGAGTATGTTTGTTTATTTGGGTTTTATGTCACTTTCAACAATCTTTCAGTCATATCATGATGGCATCTGCATGAGAAAGGAAGCTAAATGCTCACTTTAAAGAGTGCTGCCTCACTGAAATATCACACCCTAGACACATGACATGACATTCCACCTAGTCACATACTGACACCAGGTTGACCAGTTCTAACTTTCTTAATGCTGATGCTCTACCAACTCAGCCACTGTACTGGTGCATTTTTGTAGAGAAATAAGAAAACTACCACTATAATTTTGGCTGAAATAGGGCTTTACCCTAAGCTATGCTTATATATTTCTATAACTCCGGATAAGAGATATCAGGTTAACATTATTCTTATTTTTCCAAGAAAATGTATGTTATCGATTTGTTTGTTAAAAAATGTATGTTATCAGTTTGTTTGTTTGTGTTGAAGTTTTACGGCATAGTCAACCCAATAGGGCCATGTCGAGCATGGTCAGTTTACCTAACCACACTTTTACTGGGCAGGCTTAGTCCTCTAAGCAGTTAACCAGTATTGTGCACATTTTTTCACCAGAAACTGACAGCAGCCCTTCTTGAATCAGCCCAAGGGAGAGAATGACCGTAGAAAATATTTCATGATCAATTTCCACAAAAGAATGTTGCCAACCCAATGGGAGTCAAACCCTCAACCTCCTGATCACCAGTCGGGCATCAAACTGAGCCAACGTGGCCAGTGTATGTTATGGGTACTCATTAGATGCCCCATGGGGCATCTAATGAGTACCCACAACATATGCATGCCTCGGTGGCTCATATGTTTTCCAGGAGAAATACGAAACAAACTTTTCGATTGAAAAAAAAAAACGTTATCTGGAGCTGTGAATCATTACTAAAACATAGGGAGCTAACTGCAACTGACTTAAAAGGGAGTTTACTGCAATTGCTTTACGTGTCTGGTCTATGCGAAATGGAATGGGGAACAGCATTTTTTTATGAATCGCGCCAATAAAAAAGAGGGGGCATGCTTATACAATAAGCGGTTAACCAGTACATTGAACACCCTTCCGCAAGAAACTTGTAACTGCCAGTCTTGAAGCAGTGGAAGGAGCGAATGACCGTAGCAAATTTATGTGTTTCATAATCAGTCGCTACAATCTGTGGGGATCGAATGCGCGATCCGGACCATCGGAGACTAATGTGTCCGTCTCCGAGGCATTATTCGTGTTTTTTTGTGTGTTTTTTTATTTACTCTGCAGTTGGGAGAGTTAAAACTGCTTTGTTTACATGACTGGACCAGCAAATTTACATAACTGAACTACTTTGCAGGAATAAAAATTTTAACACACTCTTGTTCTTTTATCCTTACCAGTCTTTGGGCTAATTCAGCTGACAGCAAACTGACAATACTTTTCCTTATTAGAAAAATACTTTTCCATGAAAAAGACTTATTTTCTGGAAAAAATATGGAAAAATATCATCAGTTTATAGTCTGCCTTGTGTTCAACTAAAGAGTAGGGCTTAGAAAAATATTACTTTCGGATGAAAAAATGCAGCCTGATCTGGAGCTATGCCACACTTCTTATCTTTCCTCTCATCAGATGACAGAATTTCCTGCTTTCAACTAAAAAGTATTTTGATTAGAAGTACGGTAAATGTCTTCAAATTTCAAATGCTCTATTCAATACTTTTTTGACTTGAATTTTGCTTTGATGCAGTTATTTCTTAAAATACTTAGTGGAATGGCAAACAGTGTAGACCCTGATCAGACTGCTCCTTCAGGAGCAGTCTGATCTGGGTCTGCACTGTTTGCATATGACATTTTGTCAGACACTTTGGCGTACGAAATTTTAGGACCTTTACTGTATAAGAACTTTTAGTTGGAAAAAAAACAACAACAAAAGAAAAACGGCCATATCTGTAGCTATACCAGATTGCTTACCTTTCCTCTCATGAGAAGCTCCTGCTGGGCAGCTTTAACATTAGCATCATTGCCCTGCCAGATTTTCAACACACTGGCCTGTAGTGCTCTTCCATAGGAGAAGGTTAATGCCCAGGGCTTACGAAGAGGATATGTGTTTATGGCATTGAGATTACGAGTAGCATCCTCCTCTGACTGACCTCCGGATAGAAATGTAACACCTACAAAACAATAAATGGTAAATGGTCTAAAATTTCAGATTTTAATCCATTCATATTTTGGCCTAAAATTTGTTTGTTTCATAAAATTGTTTGTTTGTGTTGAGGTTTTACAGCCCAGTCAACCCAATGGGGTCATGTCGAGCATGGTCAGTTTACCTAACCACACGTTTACTGGGCAGGCTCAGTCCTCTAAGCGGTTAACCAGTATTGTGCACATTCTTTTGGCAGAAACTGACAACTGCCCTTCTTGAATCAGCGGAGGAGAGAGAATGACAGTAGAAAATATTTCACGATCAATCTCCACGAAAGAATGTTACCGACCTCGGCTGGGTTGAACCCGCGACCTGGTCTCCAGTCGGACGGCACATCAAACTGAGCCACCGAGGCCGGCTTGTTTCATAAAATACTTTGTGGAATGGCAAACAGTGAAGACCCTGATTAGACTACTCCTCTAGAAGCATTCTGATCTGGTTCTGCACTGTTTAAATATGCCATTTATATCAGAGAAGTGGGTGTAAATTTTTTTTAGGAAAATTACCACGCAAAGTATTTAAACTAGAAAGAAATGGTTACAAAGATATAACTCTGAATGGATTGATGCCAAAACAATATACATTCACCTTCAGTACTATTTTGAGTGCAAGTTTCAAAATCATTATCTTGAAACTGTGGCTTGAGTTGGGGAAGCACTAACACCAACTAGTATAAAGTGTGACAGTGTGACCAACAGGCGCAAACCTATATTCTTCATCTCACTTTGAGGCAAGGCAGGTGAAGGGATTATAAACATAAACCAGGGGCCCATGGGCCACAATGCTCACCTGAGTGAACTGCTGATAAAGCTAGTATTTTGATCTATTCTGCCACAAATCAAAATCATCAGACTGGACAAACTTCATTAGGCATTGGGGACTACTCAAGGAACATTTCTGTAAAACTTTTGTCAAAATATCTCCAATGAGATAGAAAAGACCTACATGTACTTTAATTTTTCCCATTATAAGCCTATGGAAGCTTTAAGTTGCCATAGTGATGAAAGCACATGATCAACGATAATAAAACAAAACAATATTTTTTTAGAGGCAAATGTTATGACCATTTCTTAAAAGTTTCAGCCTCATTGCCCTTAGGGCTTCTAAGGAGAAGTTTTTTTTGAATATTTTTTTGCAAATTTAATCATGTTAATGTTTTAGTTGCCATGACAACAATTAAATTCAGCTTTTTGAGCAAAATCCAAAGCAACATAAAGAACAATTCAAGAAATATTTTTGTAAAACTTTTGTGAAAATATCTGCAAAGAGACAGCAATAAATTACTAATTCCACTTTTCCCCATTATTAGTTGCTACAGCAACCAGAGTTTTTATCCAAGTGGAATAAAAAAAAAAAAAAAATATTATTTGTTCCCCCTGCCTACAGATGCTATATTTGAAATATGATAAAAATCGGCATCAAGGCTTCAGAAGAGATGTCCTTTGAAAATGTTTATGGACGGACAAAGGTGGCCATCCTATACTATAAGTTCACCTATGAGCCTACGGCTTAGGTGAACTTAAAAAAAAAAATACATTTGTACAGCTGCAGTATTAAAGTTAGCTAGAAAACACCTCTGCAGCTAGACATATTGTAACCACAGGTTTATGCTGACTTGTGTAATTTTGGAAAACTGTTGGGAAAAGCTTCTCTTTTTTTTTTTTTTTTTTTTTGAACTAAAAAAAAATATTACATAGCTACAGATAAGAGGGAGTATCCACATAATATTTTTCTTATTTCTCGACGAGAACATATGTTGTGGGTACTCATTAGAAGCGGCTCGCCGAGGCGCTTTTAATCAGTACCCACAACATATGTTTTTTTTTGAGAAATAAGAAAGATACCAGCATTTTTCAGGTGAAAAAAAACCGGCTTATCTGTTGCTGTGTATTACTCATTATAAAAGGACGGAATATAACATGGATGCTCTGTGACAGACTGCATGCACTAAATCAAGGTTGAGAGCTATGCTTTTCTCTTTCAATGCATGACAGTGGTTCGGATCTCAGACTCTATGACAGTGCCTATTTAAATTTTCATTAGATGGTTGATACTTGATGTTATATCTCCTCCCTGGTTCAGTAGTAGTTTTCTTTAGCTCTGGCCATCAGTGACTAAGGTGTTTGCCACAAGTCCCCATCCTGGTTTAAATTACAATGATATAACTTGATTTTTACTTTTTGTGCCATTTCACTGATAGACTTCTATGTGATCTGATCAATTGTTTTATATTTTTTACAACATTAGAACCTAAGGTAAAGATTTGGCACTAGTAAAATTGCTTTAAACCCTAAAGTTGTTTTTACTACCAAGTCCAACCATTCCAAGGCAGCACCCTTTGTCGGGTCTTGTTGCTTTTTAGGGTTTCGTCCCCTTTCTTGTGTGACTGTTTTGTTTGCAGGTCCTATCTGTCATTGTTTTGTTTGTTTATTTGTGTTGAGGCTTTACGGCCCAGTCAACCCAACTGGGTCGTATTCAGGGTTTTAATTTTATATAACCACACTTTTACTGGGCAAGCTTAGTCCTCTAAGAGGTTAACCAGTATTTTGCACATTCTTTTGCCAGAAACCGACAACTGTCCTTCTTGAATCTGCGGAATGACTGTAGAAAAAAATCCATGATCAACTTTGGCCGAAAGAATGTTGCCGACATGATGGCAGGGATCGAACCCACAACCTCCTGATCACCAGGCGGACATGCATCCAGCTGAGCCACCAAGGTAGGCCGTGGCATTGTGATCACCAGTCTAGAAAGAGGGAGCCAGCTGTCTGCCATGTTTTGTTTGATATTTCTTTTGGTGTCACTGGTAGTGATTGTTACTCTTCCTGGACAGCTTTATTATTTCCCATTGCAGACTGAATGAACTCCCCCAAACTATATATTGGAACAGTGTTAGAAATTAACTTTTTTAGCAAGTAGCAAGTAGTTGCTACCTGGTCTGAAAGTAGGTAGCAAAATGCATCTACATGGCAGCAAAAGGTGTTGCCTCCTTGCCATGGGTTAAATGTTAAGCATATTTAGCAGATAATATTTTCAAAGTCTTATTTCAGCAAAAATGAGGCTTGACATTACATGTGCATTACATGTGCATTGTCTGCTTGGCAGATGAGTCAGATGAAATGTCAAGTCTTATTTGCACTGAAGACATTCACAACACTTAAAGCTGATAGTGTTCAGGGCACTATACCAAGTAGCAACTTTTTGCTACCAACAGTTTGACCAGGTAGCAAACTGAATTTTCAGGTAGCAAATTTGCTACTTGCTACTGTTAATTTCGAACCCTGTGGAAGATTCTAATTTTGATTTTAGGTATGTCAGGCTATGTAAATTAGATCATAGAGAAAATTGGTTAACTATTTGCAAACAGTGAAGACCCTGATCAGACGCCGCTGCGGCGTCTGATCTGGGTCTGCACTGTTTGCCAATTACCCTTTTAGGAGTCTCCCAACTACAATGGATTAAGCCACAATGTCAGAAAACGTACATTTTAAACAAGTGTGCTCTGTGAAGACTCAGATCAGCCTACACATTTAGTCTGATCAGAATTTTCATCTGGCACATTTTTAGTCAAGGTTGCAAATTTCTTCAAGCGAACAATGAAGACTCTAATCAGATTGTCAGGATGTGCAGGTTGATCCGAGTCTTCACTGTATGCACATACCTGAAGGTATGTTTTCTCACTTAGTAGCTCATTCATTGTTACTACAGTCGACTCCTGTTATCTCGAATTCCAAGGGACTCACTGAACACTTCAAGATATCCGTAATTCGACATATCAGAGTTGAGAGAGTGAGGAAAACAATAAATTGAACAACCACATTTAACAAATGAATATGTAATTTGACTCCTGAAGTTAGAAATATATATATAAAATAATGTGGAAAAGAGGAGAAATTGCTCCTGAGGACCTGTTGTCATAGTTTTATGTTAAAACAGGGACCAGATTTTCACTTCGAGATAAGCGGTAATTCGAAATAAGCAAGTTCGAGATAACAAGGTTCAACTGTATTTAAGAAAAAATGTAATAATTACCTGGTACTGCAGGTGGAACGGTTCTGCCGAGAGCTGTGACTGTTGCCTTGGCAATTTCCTCTGCTGAATACTTCGTAGAACAGCTCTGACCAGCAGTGACCATGTTGGGTTTGAGAAGTGTTCCCTCCAGGAATACATGGTGGTCAGCGAGTGCCTTGTAGGTAAATGCCAGTACTTGTTCTGTGACTTTCTGGGCAGTGTACAGATCATGGGTACCATCTGGTAATACTTCTGGTTCAACAATTGGTACCAGACCATTCTAAAGAGGAAAAACAGACGTTAGAGCTCAACAAAAGTGGTATCCAGATATTTTTTTTTCTTCTTATTTCTGCATGAAAATCTGCTGTGGGTACTCGTTAGAAGCATCTTGCCAAGGTGCTTCTAATGAGTACACACAACATTTTAAAGCCTCCATATTTCTCCAAAAACAGACACTTTATTATCCAAGAAAGGATTAATAAATTGCTATGTGGTATTAATACAATCATAAAATGTGGCACCTGACAGCCTGTAAAGTTTCAGTTAGTCTCTTGTTGTTTGAATGAAATGATTTTTTATCATATCTGAATTAATTTTGCCAACCTTAATTCAGAGATACGATAAAAAATCATTTCATTTTTGATTCAGTTCAAAAACGAGACACTGAAATTTTACAGCTATCAGATGCCACATTTTGATCACGATCTGCACAGTTTGCTATTCCATCCATATTGATCTATCTATGGTAAAACAACTCCATTCCAATTTTAGGATGATTACAGCAACATTTTTGGGTGTCTCTAATTAGCATCAACATGATTCACTTTCATTTTCAGCTGCAAGACATGATGAAATTTCAGAATTTTGTATATAGTTAATATTCAAACTATCTGATATATTGATATATATGTTTTTAAACTAGTCTATTAGACTATGATCAAGAGTTTGTTTGGGATCAGGCAAATCTATGCTATTCTTATGAGCCTTATTCTGGTAGCTTTGTATTAGATTTCATCAGGTGTCTTGCATTTCGTTTCGGAAAGATATCCAAAAGATGAAACTGTAATGGAAGGAAATAATGAGGGTAATTTCTTGATTCACTTCCCTCAAGCTGCACTTGGTAACAGTATCAGAAAAATATCATTTTTATAATATCATTGTTTATTTGAATAAATGTACTTGTATATTTGTAAATAGTGAGGGCCTCATGGAAGATTAGCTATTGCATGTATGTATGTGCTAAATGCTGTAACCCTCGATAAATAAAGTCGTTACTTATTACATGTACTTACATTTTATGATCGTATTATTGATACTATATATCAATTTATTTAACCGTTCTTCAATAAAAAAAATACCGGTTTTTGAGGAATATGGAGCCTTTAAGACTTTTTTTTTCAAGTAAACAGCATCTTATCTAGAGCTCTGACTGCATAAGAAAACAGTTTCAAATGTCATATGATCTTAAGTAAAAACATGCCTGGAATTTACAAGGCCATGAGGCCCAGGTCAGCATGTGCATCTGCAGAAAAGTCCAATCTGGGTCACCGCTATCTCCGTATAGAATTTACGGATTATTCAATAATCATAGCTCTGGATAAGAAGAAGTATACGGTAAATATTTTTATTTCTCCACAAAAAACATATGTTGTGGATATTTCAGGCACTTCTAATGAGTACCCACAACAGAAGTTTTCATGGAGAAATAAGAAAAAAAGTGATACTTTTTATGTTGGCAAAACTGATCAGACAGGGTCAAACCATGCCAAGGTCCTCCTAAAGACCCATTTACACTTTTCAAAGTATAGGAACACATACCTATAAGTTTTTTATTGTTTTCTTTTTTGAGACTTTTTTTTTATTGTTTGTAACTTTATTTAACAGTACATTACATTAACACACAACCTATAATTTATTCTTTAGATCAAATTAAACAAAAATGTGGTTACATTTCATACTGGCGCAAGAATAGTATATCTATTGCTTGTCTTACGTAAAAATTCCATTCACACCTACCTAGTATTTCGCCAAAACCATAGCTCCAGATAAGGCACTTTCATCAACCAAAAAGTGTCCCGAGTTGATGTTGTGCCAGTCAGTTCACCTAACCACACTTTTCAGCTTGCTATACTTGGACCTATGTGCAAAAAGACCTCTGCACTAGCTCTCTTTCATTCTCCTATCTCTCATTCTCTTCTCACCAGCTCTATCTACATGTATCTATTCATTAAATTACTCAATCACATTTGATCAGTCTGATTAGGGTTCCAGAGAAGGCACTTCTTTTTTTCAACAGAAAGTAGATATTTTTCTTGTTTCTCCACAAAACATGTTGTAGGTACTACTTAGAAGATCTCTCTGAGGCTCTTATAAAGAGTACTCACAACATATGTTTTTGTGGAGAAATACGGAAAATACTGTGTGGCTACCCAGTCTTATTTGGAGCTATATGCTCAGTACCTTACCTGTTGACAGATGCTGGCGTATCTTGCTAGCACATTAGCATTTTCTAACATTGCTTGATAAGTGGGATTGTATGCCCCAATTTTCAGAACACATCTCCATTTAGCAAACTGTGCACCGTCTTTCTTGTACTGAGCACATCTTTCTGATAAACCATCCAAACCTGAAATAAAAGCATACTGGTAGTACAGTAAATACATCCTAAAATTCTGTATACCAACGTGTCAGACAAAAGGGCATTATGTCCTTTTGTCTGACACTTTGGTGTACATATACCGCAAATGCAAGCAGTGCAGACCAAGATCAGAATGCTAATGAAAGGGCAGTCTGATCAGGGTCTACACTATTTGCCATTCCACTAATTTAGGCCAAAAGAGCATGGAATAAATTGTTTGAAATTTTAGGACATTTACTAATTTTCCTGAGGCACCTTACAAGATAAAACTCTGTTTTCTTGTCTGTCTTTTTTAACTTTGTGCAGTGGACTAAGCCAGTTTACCTTTAGAAAATGGCACATTCCCAGCAACACGAACAAATGTGTTTGTTGATTAAGTAGGGTAGAGGATAATTAATTCTTTGATTATGTGGATCATTTATTCAACATAGAATTGATCATAGAATTAATCGGATGTGATTAAAAACAAACCTCAGTGAATGGTAATACTTTATTTATTTTAAATTATTACATGTAGT
The DNA here is from genome assembly GCA_964016985.1 of Anodontia alba. Classification (NCBI taxonomy): domain Eukaryota; kingdom Metazoa; phylum Mollusca; class Bivalvia; order Lucinida; family Lucinidae; genus Anodontia; species Anodontia alba. Next base: position 51,186,562 of record OZ024830.1, read on the forward strand.
TCATACAACTTCAAATTACAATGTAATTTTATCAATCACACCAAGCAGATCAGAAACATGTGGTCATATAGGTCCATTTTTTTTATGTTGTTCCCAGTGTCCGTAAGCATCCTTTAGCCAGACCAATTTTGGAATCTGTCCTAAATTTGGAACAGTATATTTTTTAGCAAATTGTAATTCCTAAAATTTCCAACAGCAAGAATAATAATTATTAAATTTTGTTCAAAATTTTAGAATTTACCGTACCGCAACACTTGAATTATATGGTCCATAACTCCAACAGAGGAGTATCCTATCCTTTAGAGGGGGTATAATTTCTTATTTAGCCATGTAAACACACAGCTCATTATAAGGCACCTTTTTAACCAGAAATTTCCTTTTATCTTGACAGGCAAATGTTGGGGTACTGATTAGAAGCACTCTATTGAGGTGCTTCTAATTACCCTCAACTTATGTTTTCATGGAGCCCTCAACCTATGTTTTCATGGAGAAATGAGAAAAATTGTATGAGAATACCTTTGCTTATCTGTAGCTATGAGACATGATGTTGTGGTACTCTTTAGAAGCCCCTTGTTTATTGAGGTGCTTCTAATGAGTTCCATGGCTTATCGGTATGTTTTCATGGATAAATAAAAAAATGATAATACAAATTTTCTTCCGATTAAGTTCTAAATTCTTTTTAGCTACAGAAAAGAGAGGTACATTGTTTTGTATTTGGATACTTATTTGAAGCATCTGAGACAATGAATTCTTTTTTTTTTTTTTTGATTTGGGTTTTATGACCCTTTCAAGAATATTTCACTTACATGTATATCAAGCCGACTGTTCATCAAAGGTTAGCGAAAACCGGAGAACCCGGGAAAAAACTGCCTGCCAATCCAGCTGAACTTGGCTTTCCCACATGTGACCCGAGCGAGGCTCGAACCACAGTGGTGAGAAACCTAATGGATTAAGAGTCCTATCCACTATGCTAAGGGGGCCTGCCAGATAATGAAAATTATCTACTGAATATACCCTTCATACATGTAGCTCCAGATTAGAGGGGTATCAACAAAAATATTTTTTTTTATTCACTCCATAAAAACATGCTGAAGGTACTCATTAGAAGCACATCAGTGAAGTGCTCCTAATGAGCACCCATGATGTCTGTTACTGAGGAGAAATAAGAAAATATTAACAATTCTGTGTTGTATAGACATGCATTTTATCTGGAGCTATGCCATTTATATGCACCTGCTATTTCTATAAGGAACAAACACAGTGCCAATTTCCAGCAAATACTTGGCTTCAGTCCTATAAGACTGATCACAACAATAGGAACCTGACATTCAGGTTTTCAGCCAACCATCAATAATTTGTCTCCTGTCTGATAATCAGCACAGTTCCAGTTAAGCGGGGTATTTATAGGGATTATTTTGTTTGTGATTTTGATATAGACTTGCTCAATATTTGTCAAAAACCTCATTGATTGTCAAAAACCTCATTGAAATTTGCTAAATGGTACAGACAATCTCATAGCAAAATGTAATTTACACAGCTCTTGATAAGGCACTTTTTTCAACCAAAAACTATCTGTAGTTTTCTTACTTCTCAACGAAAACATATATTGTGGTATTAGAAGCGCCTCTTATCTAGACCTATGAATTTAGGTAAGGATTTTTCAAACACCAGTTTTGGCCGAACGAGACACTTGCCATCCATGATATTCTGAGCCAGAATTTCTCAGCCAGAATTATCCATGTATTTATAAATATAAATATTGTTTGATTTATCCATGAAAACATTTGCTGGCACTCATTAGATTTCTGAGGAGTATTTGATGATAATTCTGGGATAATTTTCTGCAGTTCTGCAGACAAACTTATGTTGTGGGTACTCATTAGAAGAGACTGATTGAGACGCTTCTAACAAGCACCCACAATGTATATATATTAATGCAGAAATTATAAGAAAAATTTTGGGGATAAATGCCTAAATGAAGGCTCATTAATTGCCTGACTGTGTTTATTGTGGCTTGTATGCCATAAATTGTATGGGAATTAGTAGTTCAAATACAGTAGTGGTACTAAGATAGAATCCCCACTATTTTACACCCTGTGTACACACAGCATATGCCTGTCTTGGAGAAATAAGAAAAATGCTTATCTGGGTAATCCTCTTTAAGTCTTATCTAGATGTATGTAAACAGTCAAAGATCTGGCATAAGGAATCATTCCTGCCACCACACACTCCAAATACTCATTCTTACCTAGACCTATGTTAACATACCATATTAAGCCTAAATATTTAGTTATGCCTGCGTAAACAGAGTCGACCAGGTCAGATGTTGTAGATCTGCACATCTATTATTGAGCAAGCACTTTTTCCATAGGTCTAGATAAGAGTGGGTATCAGGTAAATACATGTACTTCCAATGACTCATGAGTACCCATAACATATGTTATCATGGAGAAATAAGAAAAATATCAATACTTCTGAATTGAAAAAAGCATTTTATCAAGAGCTACGCAACAGTTTTGCAATTCACTATATACACCACAACCTCTTTATAACACTACTATTGGGGCCCATAGCATAAACCGTGTTAGTTAAACAACTGTGTTATACCCAAACAAAAATGTATAGATTATATTGAAAAATGACCATTTATGGTCATTTTTCAATATAATCTATATACATTTTTGCGATCCATCATTGAACCGTGTTATATCCAAAACCATGTTATAACAAACCATGTTATAAAGAGGTTGTAGTGTACAAGCTGCCAGTAAACACAGCAGAGCTCCAAATAAGAGCAGCACTTAATATTTTTCTTTTTTCCATGAACATGATGAAAACACATTATGGATTCTCATGAGAAGTGCCTTGGCAAGGCATATTTATTGAGTTCCTACAACATAAGTAGACAGACAGTGCACATGAAATGTCAAGCCTTATTTTCTCTCAAAAATAAAATACTTCTAAGTGTCATTTGCTGTAGTTGAGATAAATGCAGAATGCGGTGTCTGATCAGTCTCCACTCTTTGCAAATAATTGAACCATTTTTTCTCTAAATCACATAGCCTGATATACCTCAAATCAAAATTAGAATCTTCAAATATTTAGTGTGGGGGTGCATTCAGTCTACAATGGGTTAAAGGATCCCATAACTCCACACTTATGAGGTCCTTGGGACCCTCATTTTAAAACACTGAGAGAAAACCCTGACTACGCTATCCACATTTGAGTGATACAAGCTACGTGTATTTACCTTGCGTCGTGCATTCATCATCAGTACCAGCCAGTGGCACCACTCCTTTATCCACCTTGATCCCTGGGATTATCCCTTTGCTCTGTAAAACTTTTGGGAAGGGGACACCATCCTTTGTCTTCTGATAGAATGTCTCGTGAAACATTATCACACCACTAATATTCTTGGCTACAGCATCATCTGTGGTGAACAGCAATTCTCGGTATCTACGACGATTTTCTTCTGTGTTCTCCACATTGATGGGACCTAGCCTCTTACCCATAGAACCTTTAGCAGGAAACAGAAGTATGTATATATGTATTCAATAAAAATAAAAGGTACAGTCCTTTCATTAAGAGGAGGCAGGAGATTAAATTGCCTTCTACTCTCCCAGCATGGCCTTCTAGTTTTAAGCCTTTTCAAATGAACTTTTGTAAATCTCTATAGCATCTGCCCTTTCTTACAGATTTTATCATATATATATAGAAAGAAAATCTGCGATCTTTCAAAAAATTTAATGAAAGATGTAGGAGTTGCATATGATACACAGTATTTGGGATGGACACACTAATGCACTCATGTGCAGACTGACAAGGGTCATTTCTAGTCCCCTCTGCCTATGTTTGGTGAAAAAACATCACAGTACTATCAATGACCATATTATATTTTTCAATCAAAAAGTATTTTCTGTTTTCTTATTTCTCCATAAAATATTGGTATACTATACAGAACAGGCAGCGCGACCTTACTACGTGTCGCGATACCAAGCGTGGAAACACGCAAGTCACGTGACTTTTTATGGTGGAAGTTGCGCGGGATTAGCGAGGAAGTAACGCGAGTTCAACGTGTAGCGTGGAAGACAAGCGTGGAAATTCTCACTACAGGCGTGTGATCGAGCGTGTAACGGATTATAGGCGTGGAAACCCGGGCGTGGAAAAGATTAGTGCACGCTCAACTTTACTGTTACCTGTAAAAACAAAATCTACTGTCCATGCACTACTCTGATTGCAGTACATGTACCTCTTTTAAAGTGTGAAAAGATACAAATTCTCTAATGCTTTCTGATTGTTTTCATTTCTTTCCAGAGACATGAACCGTGACACAGGCCACACATTAATTATTGATTATTACTGAATAGAACGTGCGAATATCAAAGCTTGCTCTTTGAATTTCGATTAGAAAAATCATGCAAAAGTTATCAAGGTAGCATGGGCCTCGACAAAGCTCCAAACGAAAAATACCGGATTCTTTGGCTTAGTCTAGTCCGGCCACAAAAGTGGGTCAGGCATGGTCGTTTTTACAAACACACAAAAGTCACAAAGAGAATCAAACATCTGCCCCCAGTCGTAATTACGAATTACGTATTTTATATTTGGTATTCCTGTAACTGCTTTTTCCCATGCAACAACCACACGCGCTCAGTATAAATGACGTACTGTGGTAAAAGACCGGGAAATTCTCACTTACGTGCAGCAACCGCACGTGTCAATATGAATTTACTTAAAGGGGTGCTTCTGCTATCAAAGAGACATTGAATCAACAAGACAGGATTTGTGAAAAGGGTGTCTGTCACACAAAAACACACTTTACGCGCACAAGGGGCAATAGAGGCTAATGACAATTAAAACGAGTGAGTTTTTTACGTCCTACTAACAGCTAGGACATACGGAGATATGGACCTTGGTTTAAAGTCCAATATGAAAGGCTTGAGAAGCCTGGGATCGAACTCATGACCCCAGTTGACAAGACGAGAAGCTTTACCACTGCACCACCGAGGCACCATTTCCCAATATTTCATACTGTTAAATATCTAATAAAAGGGCTGCAGACATTTCCCCATGCCCCGCCACTGCACTTACATCAAGCAAGTACCATGACTCTGTTAATAAACTAATAAGTTTCAAGAAAATATCTCAAATAGTTTTCAAGTTACAGAGCGGACAGAAAAAAAAAAAAAAAAAAAAAAAAAAAATCTGAAATCACTAAAATATTTTCAGTGTTCAAAGGGCCGTAACTCCAAAAGTAAGGTATATGAAAGAAAAGAAGGGCAGTTATCAATTTCTGCTGAAATGATTAATAGCTTATGAATAAGCCCAACCCGGAAAAGTGTGCGTGCTCGACAAGACCGAAATAGTGTAGACTGGGCCGTTTAACTCCAGTTCAAATCAAAATTTCGTCGGTATAAAGTTCTCATGTCTGAAGTATGATTTACAACGTACGTACAATGAACCGGACAACAAAACGTACAATAGTACAATGTACGTGCGACCAGCAAAGACTCAGGTCAGTCTGTGCATCGACCCACTATATAAAGCAAGCTTCTTGAATAGCCCGGATTCCGAAGAAGGTGCATATTGTACAATCAGCGAAGGGTCTGATCGGAATGTGCTGTTGCAGTCGCACTGTTTATCCCGCTTTGGACAGCCTAGCTATCGAAGGTAAATACGATCAGCGAATGCTTTTATCAGAATGTGCAGCTGCGCAGATTGACCCGAGTCTTCGCTCGTCGCACAAGACATTTTGTTAAACCCAGAGATTGCAGGAGGTACATACGATTAGCGAAGGCTCTGATCAGAGTACTGATGTGCAGGCTCAGAGTGTGCGGGCTGATCCGTCTCTTCGTACATGACACGTAGGTTTCGCCATGCACAGACCCATGCGCGATTTGTTTGTGCAAACCATAACGCCTAACACTCTGGCTAAAATTTTCAACAGACGACATTTTGAAATATTTTTCTCATTCTTCCAAGAAAACAAGATTTGCATTTCATTCAAATTGTCTCCATTGCATGAATGTCAAATCCTGTTTTCTTGGTAATAAAAAAAAAATAACGATTTTTTTTTTTTTGTCGTCTGCTGAATTAGCCCAGATAGTGGTAATTCGATACCCGCGAGCACCAAGTGTTGTGTCTTTGAGCAAGACACTTTGTCCTCGTAACTTAGTATTGGTTTCTAACCAGGAAGACTCTGCTTAGAATGTCCGCGAGGGCAAATGATAATATTATGGACAAATGTCATTTAGAAGATTCTTTCCCGCCGATGCTAGGTTTATACATGCGTCTCTTTTACTGGTTTAATAAATTACAGTCTTGGTTTTGCATAAATTTTGAAGACACAAAAACAGAACACTTTACATGGAAACGAAAGTTTTGAAGATTGCTCTATTAACCAGTAAAGATAATGCTATTAATGTATATACTGTAAGAGAATAACATAACATAATATTCATTTGTACCCTGATAAATGCGGGGTAACGTCCTCATACTGCAGGTGTTTACTCTTTTAAGGGAGCTAACTGCAACTGACTATCAAAAGGGAGTTAACTGCAATTGCTTTAACGAGTCGGGCCCATGCGAAATGGGATTGGGAACAACATTTTTTTATGAATCGCGCCTGTAAATTGTATATGCTTATACAATAAGCGGTTAACCAGTACACCGAACCCCCTTCCGCCAGAAACTTGTAACTGCCAATCTTGAAGCAGTGGAAGGAGCGAATGACCGTAGCAAATACATGTGTTTCATGATAAGTGGGGATCGAATCGCGTTCGATTCCCGCCGGTGCGATACCATTTTTCCAATAAAGTCAGTGCAAACAACTTCTAGCTCGAAAGGAGACCCGTCATATTTGCATGAGGGTAAAAAGAAAGAGCTTTCCAGAGAGAGAGAGAGAGAGTGAGAGAGAGAGATTGCAAAACTTGTAAGCTTCTGGCTCGTCCATTTTAGATACATCCGGCTATGAGATTTAGATATTCCTAGAGAATTTTTTTTTTTTTTTTTTTTTTTTGATTTGGGTTTTACGGCCCTTTCAAGAATATTTCACTTATATCGAGCCGATCGTTCATCGAAGGTGGGCGAAAACCGGAGAACCCGGAGAAAAACCACCTGACCATCCGTAAGCAGAACTTGGCTTTCCCACATATGACCCGAGCGAGGCTCGAACCACAGCGATGAGAAACTTAATGGATTAAGAGTCAACTCTCTTATCCACTAGGCTACGGGGGCCCGCAAGTATTCCTAGAGAAAAACGGCAAACAGTAAATACCCTGACCAGACGCCGCGTTCTATCATCTCAATATGACTTAAGTATTTTTTTTTTTTTTTTGTTGAAAGAGACATAAGACACCAAGTCACCGTCATCATTAAGTGGTGATTTGAATGGGCAGTCCTAACCCATGTCCAACCATCAACCGTCCAGGCCTCGATCCGAGCAGTGTAGATACATTCCAGCGTGTCCGTTTCTGTCTCCCTTGTCAATTGAAATGTATCGCTACTTTTACCCTCGAAGCGCTTAGCATATTTGTAGACGCCATTTTTTTTTTTTTTTTTGTAAATTAAGCGTGACGTTACATGTGACTAGTTACTAGTTTGCTTAGGATTTACACCCCACTGAATGTTTGCAACGTCGTCGGTCACTAGCCTGCCCTCTCTGAATATTCTTCTTCTATTTACCACTAAATACTCATTGTCCTAAAAAAACTGAACAAGGTAACTAGTCCCTGACTCTCTGGTTAGCGCTCTGCTTGACATTTTATTTGCTATTTACTTAGACGTTAGACTGACGAAAAAAAAAATAATCCTCGTTTCTTTCTGAATAGTGTGATCACAGTATAAAGCACAAGAACTTAATAACAATTAAGGCAAACAATGATACAAGAATATTATCATTATTACAAATAGAAATCATGTACTACCGTACACGTGTAAACACATTGGGATCAGAAGAACGGATGCGGTACTGATCTAAAAATGCAGACAGGTTGCAATGGGTTGTAGAGTGTAGCGTGAAGCGATCTTACCTGTAGTGCGTGGCGATCGTGGAACTATCGAGTGACACGCAAATTTCACATTCCGCGTTGCGGTCGGGTTTGTTGCGTGTGATAAGCGCGAAATTATCGTGGAGAGAGTGTGGAAAGAACGTGGAAAGAGCGCGGAACTTGCGAGGAAATTAATCCTTTACTCGTTCGCTAGTGAAAACAACACGTAGTAAGGTTGCGCTGACTGTACTGTACATCTGAAGTCCCTCTGCAAGGCACTTCGAATAAGTACCCACAACATGTCTTCATGGAGAACTAAATAAAGTCAAATAAAATTTATTCAATGTTGGTGTGATTATAACATTAGATAACAATTAGCTTTTTCTACTTACAAACACAAAATATCACAGAAATTAGTACTATCTGTTTATGTTTGTTTGTGTTGAGGTTTTATGGCCCAGTCAACCCATTAGGGTCATTTTGAGTGTGGTCAGTTTACCTAATCACACTTTTCCTGGGCATGCTTAGTCCTCTCAGAGGTTAACCAGTACTTGTGCATATTCTTTTGTCCTTCTTGAATCAGCAGAAAGGACTTACCATAGAAAATATTTCAAGATCAATCTCCTCAAAAGGTGTGTATTGCATGTTTTAAGAAAAGCTAAGAAAAATAATACATTTATCTTGATACCCCTTTCATCTAAAGCTATGCCTACCTGTTGATTCATCAGCAGCCAGGATTCCCTTTCCGGGTGCTACAATGTCATTGGCAATCTTCCGTAGTTCATCCTCCTGTTCTGGAGTTAAATACAAGGAAAACCGAGACATGGCTGGTTCTTACAGGCCTGTAATGAAAGAAATATAAAATACAAAAGGTGCAGCTAAGAATGCAACTTGTAATGTAGATGTTTTCCCATCATTATAATAGTTAAGGTTAGGTATTACTTCATTTTTTTTTTCTCAATCAATATCAATTTGAGAAAATACAAAATGTTTTTTTGTTGTTTTTTTTCACAAAATTTGTAAGTAACAGTAGTAACTTTTAACATAAGACCTTATGGTAAACTCACGTATGAAATACAGTTCAGAAAGCTGTTGAAGTTCTTCGTCTGACCACCGATAGTCCTCGACTCTTTCAACTACAGTCAAGGTCAATCTGAATACCCATCCCAAGACAAGTGCTCGTGAAAGTAAAATTCTTACGCGCAACCTTGCCTTTCTCCGGAGTTTAAACTCTTCAAACAAATTTAACACATATCAGATGAAAATAAAATTAAGAAATCAACAAGTATTGCATTTCATCTCAAAATGCGTAATTTCTTACCAACGAGACAAGTGAAACAGAAAGGTCCTGTCAATGGAAAGGTCAAGGCTGACTATAGCAAGGGAGGTAACCGAGTGCCTTTGGGTAAAAAGGCAAACTTGTCCGAACCATTCTCACGGATACTACCGAAAGGTAAGTTACGGAATCATACGAAGTTTGCTGCAACACCGAAATATATTAGACTGCTCATTTACTATCGTAAAGATTGTAAAACGAGGTCATGTGGAGCAGTCTAGAAATATATTCGACACTTTATATGATTCCGGACCGGATATCTTCTCTCTCTCACCCTCTTTCTCTCTCTCTATCTCTGACCACTGAACACAACACGCGCGTCGGTTTCAGTATGACAACCAACATTAATGAGGTCTCCGAGGTCTGTGAAATTAATTGTTAGTAAAGGTGTTCGCCTTCAGGTCCGCGTTTCGAAAATAAATCTTCAAGACGCCCTACACCCCCATCCCACCCTAGCCACATTCAAAAATGGCAACTCCCCATAAGCGGGCCTATAAGAAGGCTCCAAAGGAACAGCTTGCGAAAGTGTTAGCCTTCAGGTCCGCGTTTTGACAATATGGAAGACCTATCATAAGGCTCCAAATGAACACTTAACAAAAGTGCTCGCCTTCAGCTTCGCGTTTCGACAATAAGGTGGACCTACGAGAAGGTTCCAAATGAACAGTCAGCAAAGGTGCTAGCCTTCAGATCCGGGTTTCTATGATAAGGCGAACCTACCTCTGAGGACCAGGTGGAGATTACAATACACGTACACTTAGGCAAACACTTTTCTTTGCATAGGTTCAGCATAGCTTTTGTTTCGTTTTAGTTTCTGATGGTGAGAACGAGACAAGACGAGCCACCTTACCGGTCGGTTATTTGCAATGCTATAATCAACATAGCTATATATATGTAGCTTATCTGTTATGTCAAACACTACCGCATTGTTGTGTACAGCAGATCAACACACCATTGCAGACATTTCTTATCATCAAGTATTTACGTGCACAAGGCGCATTGATGGTAAAATCAACATTTTCACTATAGGAACGACAAAGACCTAGGCCAGCCTGCGCATGCGCAGGCTGGTCTAGGTCTTTGTTGTCCGCCCTATGAATTATAGAAATTTAAAATTGCGAAGTAACAAAGCAATAAGATCGTGACATGTCCGTGTAAATGAACAGACTGTATTTTGGGTTTTAACAGTTTACATTTGGGAAAACCTTGATTTTCCCCGATTAGTAACTCGAGTTGGTGCATACCATAAATCTAAATACAAGGACATCATTCCTATTATTGTACTTATCCTAAAATTTGAGAAAGTCCATTTGACGGTCTGGTGATGCAACAAAAACGCTGGCTGACTGTTTAATTACGTTTACCTTGATCAAATTAGTCTTTTTAGCCACGGTAGAGGTGACGGCCCTTTGGGTTAGGCATGTCTGTCTGAATATACATGTATGTGGTGTAAATACGGTAGTCTGGATAAATTTCAACAACAAGACAATAATTATCTCTCTTTTGAATTAGTAGTATCACAAAGCCAACAAAACATGGAGTGTGTAAAATTAGTTCTGATTCTAACGGCCATAATTTCATTCACCAGTGCATATTTACTTGTACACGACGCCCCGCGGAAGGTAGTCAAGATACTGACTGTAGATAACGGTGGAGGATGGGGAGACTGGCATGCACCCCGTTTTTGCGCAACAGGAACTTATGTTACTGGTTATAATATGAAGGTAGGTGACATTTGGTTATTACAATAATCCGTCCGTTACCGCAGAAATGGTGAAAATCTCGAAAGATTTTTTAACCACCGCAAGATATTTTTCTAGTATTGAGAACACAAAATCACCACTCTCAGGGCTAATTCAGGAGACGACAAACTGACGGGCGATACCTATTTTATTTTTCCGAGAAAACTGACTGACATTTAACGCAAATTGTCAACTTTGGAGAGAAGTTACATGAAATGTCAAAGCCCTAAGGAGACACTTTGTATGAAATGTCAATCAAAATCTGTTTTCTGGGAGAAATAAGAAAAAATATTTCAAAATGTCGCCTGCTGAAAGTTTTACCCAGTATGCAGAGCGTTTTATACGATGTAGATTACAGTTTAGGTAACACATATCATTGTGGAATAAGAAATAATTGTAGCAATCTAAATGAAGACTTATTCAATAATCATCTTAAACTAACAGCTGCATGTGACTGTGGTTTTGAGAGTGAGGATGTTGAACACTACTTTTTCTTCTGTAATAGATTCACACAGCAACGGACTAGTCTATTACAGGCCATCCGTAAATTTCAGCCTGTCGGTATACGTCTTCTCCTATATGGATCTCCAGATCTTTCTGATGACGACAATGTTGAACTTTTCTCACACGTCCAACATTTTATAAAAGAAACAAATCGATTTTGATAACGGAAAACCATATTTAAATATTGTTAACATGTAAGTAGCCTGTTATATCTATTAAAAATTTATCGAAGTTTGGTTTGGTGTCTCCCACTCACTACTCATCCTCCTTAGTTTCAGTTTCATTCTTGAAACTAGATTCCTTTAGAACTACTTTTCTTATCATTATACTCTTTTATTCGTTTTTTTTTCTATCTATCTTTTTTTCTTTCTTTAGCTCTACTTGCGATCGCTCAATGTTTTGTTGATTATAAATTAATTTTGTACGCATGTAAACACGCGGACTCGGACTCTCCAGATACTATATGTTGTTTGATCTTATATAATTTTATCGTCTTTCTTCTTTCTGTACTAGGATCTGGACAGTCGGAATTCTAGTGTCTACATAAATAAGATTTACTCAACGCCATAAACTTTGTATGTTATATTTTGTTTTGGGGAGGACCTTATCTAATGTTGTGAGAACTTGTGATCCAACCCACTTGCTTTATGATTATTTGGCAATAAAATATTATTAAACTAAACATAACATAACATATTATTATTATTATTATTATTATCTACTGAAAATAGTAGTGTTTTGATTATGTTAATCGACCCGCAGAAACAGGTACACTGAATTTTTTAGTTCTTGGTTCAAATTAAATGAGCCGCTGCACAGCATTTCCTTCAAGACATTACGAAAAAACACCTATTCAAATATATAGAAAATTTCACCTCCAAAAACTGAAAAAATTTAAATAAAAAAAAAACTCTGATATTTCTCATATTTCTACTCAAAACAAATATAGTGGGTACTCGTTAGAACCGCCTCAGCGAGTGGTTCTAACGAGTACCCATTATGTTTTCGAGCAGAAATATGAAAAAAAATACGTATACCCCTGTAAACCCCAGTTTCACTATAAAAGTGGGGTTAAATGGGGTCAAACATATATATGCGTGATTTCGTGATGATTCCACATGCGCCCAGCGGACTCAGATGGGCTACGTATCCGCGCAGCGTGATCAGATTCTACGCTGTCCGTTTGAAGACGCTTTGGATCATTGACTACCCACTGAGTGTTTTGCGAAGACTCTGATCAGACTGCACGAATGAGCAGGCTGGTCTGAGTCTTCGCTGGGCGCACATAAAATATTGTAGTAAATGTTGTGCCCCGGCTCAAACGTTGGGCCCTTTGTTGGAAGAGATTAATCATATATCAACCCAGTTGCTTTCAATGAAAGAGCAGAAAGAAGAATATGATCTGTCTTGCGAAAAGGATCGTTTTTATGTCGATATAAAATTAACTAATAAAAAATATGCGATGCAAATCGAGGACCAAATGTGCAGATATCACTCGATATCGGCATGCTTACTTGATATTGCACGCATACTCGGATGTTTTCAAATGTAACCGTTACATACAAGGACGCTGCGCCAAAATTTGTTACGTATTTGCTCAGGTTTTGACTTTTAGATAATAAAATTGCCTATTTTGAGGCTGAAAAATACTAAAAATGACGTTAACTATTTGTAACTCTCTAATAAAGGGCTATTGCACTGATATTGATGTACATTGACGCGTTCAGATATCAAAGGATGCGAATTTATCCCATCAGCTTATTCACCAATATCAATACAATATCCCAATATTATTACATATGCGGACAAAGATAGCCCAGACCAGCCTGTTCATCTGCGTAATCTGATCAGGACATTCGCTACCCGCTAATAGAATGTTTGAATGGTTCCGCTTATATACTAAAAAATTATCCCTACGTAGCTACTTCCTTTTGTCCTAGATTGAAGAGTATCAACACGGAACGGATGATACGGCTCTAGACGGAGTACTCTTGAGGTGTGAAGGCTTTGACAGACGTTTCGGCGGAGATATTGGATCGGGAGAGAGTAACTGGGGTAGTTGGTTGGGACAAACCAGCTGCGACAATCAAGCAGATCTCCATCACTTTATTACGGGATTTCAGCTTCAAGTAGAAGAATATCAGGTAGCGTTTTGAACGGAAGCAAAATGGGCAGCCCTGGGAAAATTCTGTTTCCAGGTGTTCTTTTACAATCTATCTATGCGTCATTGGTACATAGAGACTTTACATGAGTAGGCATTTCGGCGAGTGTTATAAATTTCATATGAAATGACCACGAATGTAAGATTCTGTTTATTAGCTCACCTGAGTAAGGCTCAGAATGAGCTATTGTGATCACTTGCCGTCAGTCTTCCGTCCATCGTCCAGCGTTCGTCGTCCGTTCACACCTTTAAACGACTTCTCCCTTCCGCTGATTCAAGAAGGGCAGTTGTCAGTTTCTGGCGAAAGAATGTGCACACTACTGGTTAACCGCTTAGAGGACTAAGCCTGCCCAGAAAACGTGTGGTTAGGTAAACTGACCGCGCTCGACATGACCCCATTGGGTTGACTGGGCCGTAAAACCTCAACACAAACAAAAATTCTCCTCTGTAACCTCTGGGCCAATTTTCTTAAAACTTCATGTGGAGCCTTGTGTTAAAGGGGAATTGAAAATTTATATAAATGGTCACGGTCCGTTTATCAAGATGGCCGCCATGCCCATATATGATAAAACACTTAAAAATCTTCTTCTTCAGAACCAAGAAAGCTTCAAGGCTGAATCTTGGTATATAGCATCATGGACTCAAGGTCTACCAAGTTTGTTCAAAAGATAGTCCTAGGTTGACTTCTGACCGTTTTACGATACAGTCAAATTTGCGTCCCCATGCATTTGTATGGGGAAAATGTTGAAAAGTCATTTCTCAAAATGTATTAAATACTAACATGACTAATGGCTGAAACTTACAATGTATGATTAAATTGTAAAACATTTTAGTAATAATCAAAATTATGTCCCCTGGGGGTTATTTGCCCTTGCTCATAGACAATATACATGTATAAAATTGTGTAATTTTGAAATGTCTTCTTCTCTTAAACCGCTGGAGCAAATTTCACCAGATTTCACATGGGGCCTTCTGTCAAAAGGGTATTGCCAATTTGTTCAAATGGTTCCGCACCATCAAACAAGATGGCCACCATGCCCATATATGGTAAAAGCACTTAAAATCTTCTTCTCCATAACCAAGAAAGCTTCGGGGCTTAATTTTGGTATATAGCATCGAAGACTCAAGGTCTTACAAGTTTGTTCAAATGATGGCCGTAGGTTGACCTTTGACTTTTTTAGGACAAGGTCAAATTTGCGTCCCTATACATTTATATGGAGAAATGTTGAAAATGTCTTTAAACGACTTCCCCTCTTTAACCTCTGGGCCAATTTTCTTAAAACTTCACTTGGAGCCTTGTGTTAAAGGGGGATTGAAAATTTATATAAATGGCCACGGTCCGTTTATCAAGATGGCGCCATGCCCATATATGGTAAAAACACTTAAAACTCTTCTTCTTCAGAACCAAGAAAGCGTCAAGGCTGAATCTTAGTATATAACATCATGGACTCAAGGTCTACCAAGTTTGTTCCAAAGATGATCCTAGGTTGACCTCTGACCTTTTTTACGATACGGTCAAATTTGCGTCCCCATGCATTTGTATGGGGAAACTGTTGAAAAGTCATTTTCTCAAAATGTATGAAAGACAAATGGCTGAAACTTACAATGTATGATTAAACTAGTAAAACATTTTAATTTTAATCAAACTTTTGTTCCCAGAGGGTTATCTGCCCTTGCCCATGTGCTATATATATGTATAAAATTATGTAATTTTTAAATGTCTTCTTCTCTGAAACCGTTTGAGCAATTTTTTACCAGATTTCACAGGAGACCTTCTGTCAAAAGGGTATTACTAATTTGTTCAAAAGGTTCCGCGCAATTGAACAAGATGGTGCCATACCCATATATGGTAGAAACATTTAAGAATCTTCTTCTCCAGAACCAAGAAAGCTTTGGGCTGAATCTTGATATATGGCATCGAGGACTCAAGGTCTGCCAAGTTTGCTCAAATGATGACCGTAGGTGGACCGCGCAAATAGTTCCGCGCAACTGTACAAGGTGGCCGCCATGTCCATATATGGTAAAAACTCTTGAAAATCTTCTTCTCCAGAACCAAGAAAGCTTTGGGGCTTAATCTTGGTATATAGCATCGAGGACTCAAGGTCTTCCAATTTTGTTCAAATGATGATCGTAAGTTGACCTTTGACCTTTTTACGGCAAGGTTAAATTTGCGTCTCTATGTGTGGGGGGAAAGTTGATTTTTTTTCAATATGTATTTAAGACCAATGGCTGAAATCTACAATGTATGATTAAAGAAGTAAAATGTTTTAATAAGGATCAAACTTTTGCCTCCTGGGGGTTATCTGCCCTATCTCCTGTGCTATATGCAAGTATAAAATCTTGAAAAAAAATTAAATGTCTTCCTCTCTAAAACCACTTGACCAATTTCCACCAGATTTCACATGGGACCGTCTGCCGAAGGGATGTTGACACTTTGTTCAAATGGTTCTGCATTTTTTAACAAGATGGCTGTTATGCCCATATATGGTATAAATACTTAAAACTCTTCTTCTCCAGTACTAAAAAAGCTTTGACACGCCTACCAAAAGAATGAATGTGTAACAATCGGTTAAGAACTTGAAACAATTGGAGTGGCATCGGTTAGGCATTCGATGACTCACAAAAGGTAAACAAACTGCATTTTATGTTTCACGAGCGATATAAATGTTTCGAGGAAATTATCTGAAAAACGCGGAATTACATTCAACCGCCCATTGACATCGGCGTCTGTGGAGTAAATCTCAGACTACCTACTTCACGCATATTGGCTAAATTATTTTTCGCGTCCTGAAGGTGTACCGAAAGCCATATAAAACACGTAGAAATTCGTACTGTTTATTGTCCTTTACTTAATTTTGCGCTTTGCTAGAAGTTCAGCATATCATCACGCACATACGAATGACAAATATTATTATTTGTGTTATGGATTTTTTGATTGTCAATGCAGCATTGTTGAGAAATCGCCAAGGTTAGGGTCGAAAATGATTGTTTACCCTTTTATTTAGATCTAATGCGTAACGACTTATTTTGGACCCTTACCGTGGCGATTTTTCAACAATGCTGCATTGACAACCAAAATATCCATAACACAAACCATCATATATGTCTATCATGTTAGTGATCAAAATGTTAACTGTTATGCTAAGTACAATATCTAATTCACACTTATTTTTGCCGAAAATTGTGAGTAGCTTTTCACTTTTTTTCAGCAAAATATTAGCGTATATGACATATTTAATGACCAAACTTTTAAACATATGTTAACTAACGACATCGTTAGTTTTTGGACAACTGGGCCCTGGTGTTATGTAACGTGCGGTCATATCATTTTTATGCCACGATGTTATCCACTGGATAATATATATAGTGACGTCATATGATAAAACTTGCAATTCATCGACTGTTGATAACCCGATTTCAGTTAGCGTGCTTTACTCGTTGAGCGAAAGGGACTACATTGTGTGCTATTTGATCGCAATCTGCCCTCCGACATAGTTCATATAAGGGGAAATTATTATATGGTACAGAAAGGAAAATCGACATTGTTGCCTTTCCAAAGAACTCTTTTGCAGCGGACGTCGCCAGAAATAAATGTTTACATACGACGTCATCAAACGCGCCCATTTGACGACGTGAATTATTGAAGTTTGATCACGGTGACGTTTCCATTAGGCTCAATGGGAAAACGGAATGAACATAACTGGAACCATCCACTTAATATTTCATAAAAAAGCAGTGTCGCACGTTATTAACAGCCGTGCATTAACCGGCGAAAAGCTGTGTATTAACAAGGCAATTCCCGCGCTGTTAATGCACGGCTACGCAACTTTCAACATGATCGTACCGGGGCCACAGATTTGCTGCCGTTTCGAGATGTGTATTGCCTGGCCCTAGAACGAGCATAGTCCGTGGAAATTGCTTTCGCGAAACATCGGTGAAAAGGCGAAACAAAATAGTGCAAAAAATAACGCGAAATGTAGCAAATCTTTTCAGTTTTTATGCAATAATAGCGATCGGACATGGTTTTTAAATGCATTAACATTCGCCAGGTCCCTTGGGAGGTGTTGAAAACCGCGGCCTCCGGCCTCGGTTTTCAGCACCTCCCACGGGACCTGGCGAATGTTAATGCATGAAAAACCATGTTTGATCCCTATATTATAGTACTGTTCCTTGGGCTATTTTCTACTAAAGTATTTTACTATATTCACCCAAAGGACTTGGGCAGTCAGACCGGGGTAAACAGTGCAGACACAGCTCAGACGCCGCAGAACGAGGCTGAGGATATGTAAGGTTTACCACAAAATCAGCAGTACAAAATCAGTTTATTGCGACATACTCTTGCAAACTTAATTAATGGTTCTAAAACTACAGAGCACACCTGTGTTTTATTTAAGAAATAGATCAGCTCTAGCTGTGATTTGTTAAGAAATAAATCATTGACTGACTGGAGGTCAGTCGTAAAATAGATCAAATCACGAGCACGCTGTGATAGAATATGCAACAGTTCACTGGGCTGAAGAGCGGAAGAGCGTGACGCAAAGAGTCACCGTTTCGTGACGTTGAAAGATTTCTATTTCATTTCAGCAGTGATTTACTGAGATTTATCAGTGAATTATAATCTATGATTCACCGAATGAATTATTTCATTTCGAACGTTTTGACGTCATAATAGCTAAGCGACGTTGCTGACATTGTTGGTAACAACAATTACAATAGTTGACGTTTCGCGGAAAATTTGATAAAATCATGGAGATCAGATTGCAATTTTCACGTCCAGTTAGCGTTTTTGAGGAAAGACCTGCAACGTAAATATTAAGTATGATTTTTAAGATAATCCAGTTCAATTTTCGTGACATTGTTGTGTCTGTATTTCAAGCACATGATGATTTTTGCATTACGAGGGTCGTGCAAATAGTTCTGTCACTAACAGGCTTCCTTGGTTTTATCCCAAGTATATTTTAAAATGCTTCACTGCACTTGAATGGTGTGTTGAATAACTAACGATACTCGTTTATTTCGTGCAAATTGCTTTCCAACTGACTGAGTTATTTCAATTTGAAATAGACGCAGTCATATACACTGACCAATTTACTTGTTACGTTGAAACATGGACCAGAAGACTGAAATTCGTAGCTATATTAAATGCCGCATTAGGCTTAATATAGATTCAAAGCAGATATTTAATGAATTGTTTGGTATATATGGACCTCAGACCATTTCAATGCGCACAGTTTTTAGGTGGGTTAAAGCTTTTAAAGCTGGGAAGTTTTCTGTTGAAGATGATACCCGTCCTGGAAGGCCTAAAACCTCTGTTACCAAGGCTAACATCGCTGCTGTAAAGATTGTGGTCGAACAGGATGCGCGATTGTCTGTCAAAGATATAGCTAGTTGTACTGGCATATCAGAAGGCAGTGTGCAAGCAATTCTGAAAAAGCGTTTGGACCTGAGAAAGGTTTGCGCTAGGTGGGTACCTCATTTGCTCACTGAGGAGCAAAAGACACAACGCCTTAAATGTGCCCGGGAACTTTTGAAAATATACAAAGGCTATAATAGTCGGGTTATTTCTAACTTGCTAACAGGTGATGAAACCTGGGTGCACATGTTTGAGCCACAAAGAAGGGATATTAAGCAAAGGAAGCGAAAAAATCAAAAACGCCCATGTATTGCCAAGAGAACCATAAGTTCGGAAAGGATGTTGTACGCAATTTTCTTTCATTCAAGTGGGCCAGTCGTTCAAATGCCTTGTCCATCTGGTCATACAGTCACTGGCCGATTCTACAAGAATTCTATACTGAAGAAAGTAAAAGAGTTTTACAATAAGAAACGACCAAGCAAAGGATGGTCAGGAGTCCCCTTTTACATGACAACGCCTCCTCTCATAAGTGTGAGGTTGTTAAGTCTTTTTTGGCTTCTGAAAAGGTGAAAGTTTTAAACCATCCACCTTATTCACCTATTCTGAGTCCCTATGACTTCTTTTTATTTCCAAGGATAGGAGAAAATGCTTTCTGGAAATAAGTATACGTCTAGAAGTTCTCTTGGCAGCGCTATTTATCAGTGTCTCCAACAGATACCAAAAGAAGACTATTTATCTGCATTTCGCGACTGGGTAAAATTGTTACAAAAATGTGTTTCAGTAAAGGATGAATACTTTGAAGGTTTGTGATAAAAATATGTTTGATAAAACGTAGCACTGAAGTAATCCGAACCCAGTGACAACACTTTTTGCAGGACCCTCGTAAAGTGAAAACAAGATGGCGACTGATTTTCATACTATTCATGCACTGACTGGAACTATTTTGGTAGGAAATAATAACGGCTGAATATGAAATTTCAAAGATAAAACATGAATGATAATCTAATAAACAGTTTATTTGGTCGTTTTGATCGATTACGGAGAAATAATTCAAGCGTGTTCTAAGGCTTTCGTGTAAAAAAACTCATTCGCTTCGCTCACTCGTTTTTTACGCGCAAGCCTTAGAACACTAGTGAATTATTTCTCGTAATCGATCAAAACAAACCAATAAACTCTATTTTCTGGGGTCATTTGCCTTTTCCTGGACGTTAGACTGTGTAACGTCGTCCTTTTTCGCACCCGATACGTTACAAATAGACGTAAATGCCTGTGTTACAGCAAAGGAAGTTAGCGAGGTTTCGTCGAACAATCGTAGAGGTTTGGGAGAATCTTAAGGAATCAATAATTTTTGTCGATTTTTAATGTATTACAATCGAAATAGAACAGCTCTAGTGTGAGAATTTATGAGTGATAAAGCACAGTTTGTCGGTCAGTTGTAAATAGATGAATCACTCGCGCTACGCGCTCTTGATTTGATCTATATTACAACTGACCTCCAGCCTGTCATTTATTACTCAACAATTCACGGCTAGACTGTTCTTTTTCTTAAATGTAGAATGTCTGAAAGAGTAATTAGTTCCTAGTATGGTTCTATACAAAGTTTGTTGTTGTTTTTTTACCATATTTACTTTAAATATTCTTTTACCAGTTTGATCATCTCTGTTGTGACGGATTGTGAACTACCAATAGATTGTAAAAGGAATGACCTTTGAGAGCAATGAAAAAAACTCATAAAACTGAAAACAACAAACTTGTCAAGTTTTCTGGGACACACTAGCTACTTTTACCAATTAGGCCTCATCAGTGATCCTCATATAAATTTTCAAAATCCCTGAATAGGCGCAATAATCACAAAGCCCCAGAAAATACAAA
Organism: Anodontia alba; assembly: GCA_964016985.1. Taxonomy (NCBI): domain Eukaryota; kingdom Metazoa; phylum Mollusca; class Bivalvia; order Lucinida; family Lucinidae; genus Anodontia; species Anodontia alba. Next base: position 51,207,512 of record OZ024830.1, read on the forward strand.
CTATACTATAGAGAAGTATGGGGAGACGATTTACGGCTTCCAAACAACACAAACACAAGCTGTAGTCAAGCTCAATAGATTCTAAACGGAATGGCCCATGAGAGCAATGAACACGCAAGTCTTATTTTCTTTAAAAAATAATAATAGATAGATAGAATGTCCTTCATTTTGCATAGCACTTTAAGTGTTAAAATTTAGACCTCTTTAAGCAAATTCGGCAAACGACAAATTGTTCATTTTTCCCCAGAAAATAGGGAGTGGCAGTTCATGTACCTTGTCTCCTAAAGCTCAGCATTTTAAGGGTTAAAATTTGTCCCTTTCTAAGCGGATTCGGCAAACGACAAATTGTTTATTTTCCCCCAGAAAATAGGAATTGCTGGTTCATGCAACGTCTCCTGAAATAAAACAAACATTTCAAACAGTTGACTGCTTACAATGACCCAGACTGCGAAGCTTTAATATTCCAGCACGGCGGGGACGACACAGCCGCAAATTACATCAAGTTCCATTGCCGAGACTTTGATACGTCTGGTCCCGAATACGAGATGGCAAGGGCTCCGGGACATGGAAGATGGGGTCACTATGGAACATGGAGTGAAAGCTGTCCACAAGACTCAGCTGTATGTGGTATACAAGCTAGAATAGAACCACCACAGGGTAGCGGTGATGACACTGGGTTGAATGATATAAGACTTTTCTGCTGTGGGGAGGATTAAACCGGTATCTCAAATTGTTGTTAAATTCTTGACCTAATAAAACGTGTTCTTTATCATTTACTCTCCTTTGGATTATTTATTATATAAGGTATGACCCTTGAGAGCAATGAACACACCCAAAAAAAATTGAAAACAACCTGAAGTGTCAAGTGTTTTGGTCAGACTAACTACTTTCTGCCAGTTAGCCTTGATCAGTGATCAACCGCGTGAACTTTCTAAATCTCGGAATGGTCTCAATGATCACAATGAGCTACACTGCAGTGAAGTACGGTGAGACATTTAACGACCGTCACACGGCACTAACACCGGCTATAGTGAAGACGGATTCTAAACGGAGAATGAACCCACTCACACGGAAAAAAAAATCAAAGGACTGATAGTCCTAAGAGTCTGCTAGCTTGTAAAGTATTGATGGAGTGCTGTGTATCTTCTATGCAAACACAATACATGCAAAGAAGATAGGTGGCATTCCAATGCTACCAATACTAAACCATAAGATGGAGCTCTATGGAATATATCAAGCATCTGGGCATTGTACTTCCTGAAAAGAAGACTTTCTTTAAAAACTCTATTAAATGTACGTCAATAGGTTGAATGAGAAAGTCATAGCGAGTGTTGTCTCTAAATCCTCTAAATCAAGGAAAGGATACTCCACTGAGGATATGATATTTTTTTTTTTTTTTTTTTTTTTTTTTTTTTTTTCGCTTTCCAGTGATAATGCTGGTTGTCAAGTGAAAAAAAAAGATGGCAAATCACATATGGCTCTAAATAGTCATGATATGTCTTGGAATTCTTTTTTGCATACTTGTATAATTTATCTCCTGCAAACAGAATTTCATTCATGTTGTTCACATTCCACATGTTGGTACAGATCCTTTTCTGTAAAGCTTTCACCAAAAATACTAAACAACATGGTAGGCATTGACGCCCTAATGAATCAGGACTAAATATCTCATATCCTTGATGGATACTTCCTTGCAATAATACAGATGCATTTTCTTGTATATTTATATGATTTGATGGACTTGGAGTTTGCTCTATATCCATAATTTCACACTTGCTTACAACCAGTGGCTTCATCCAATATTAAATTTACATTCAGAGACAAGGCTTTGTGAGAAAATTTACTATTCCTTGAAAAACAACCAACATGAACACTCTGTACTATATGCTTTCATAATCAATTTCTCAAAATCAGTCAGATGGAAATGCATTCTACTTGTTTTAATGTACAAATAAGAATGGGTCTTTACTGAGGCATATGTGTGAAATAGATATACATAAATAATCTAACCATGTACTGAAAAACTAAATACAATTATTTCTCTGCTGTTTTGTTTCTTTCTTCACAAAAAGTCTATTTTATTATCTGCATGTATAGGCCAATGCAGTGATTGGAGTAATGAACCTCTTTATTTTCCAGTGAAGTTTATCACCTAATTATTCCAAATGAGTGTATCTCCAGCAGCAATTTCCAATTTCTAGAATTATTAAAGTTCAACTTTAGATATGCTCCAGTTCATACAAATTCAACACCTGATGTAGCTCCACGATTATTCTAGTGCAGTTTTATAAATTTACTCTATCTTTATCAACTTATTATTAAGACAAGAGCAGATTAAATAAATTTGAAATGGCTATGTTCAGTCCAGATTAGCTTTTTAATATCTGATTTTCATTTGCTAGTGCTTCACCTAAGCATCAACAGATTAGCCCAACCAGCTATGCCTAGCCTACCCTTTTCAAGAGATTTTCAGATGTCCAAAAAAGAAGGGTCATAAACTATAAGTGGGCCAGCAGTCGTAAAACAACTCCGTGTCACTGACGTGTGAATAAAGTTATTTCATGTAGAAGGAATGAATTAAGTGCCTGATTTCTTGCTATATTCAATATCGAATAAGTAGATTCTGATTATGTAAATACTGATACCTTTCTTTTCGTTCAGCTTCCGTTGCTAAGCACAACATTAAAGATGGCGAGCGGTCCTACTAATCACCACATGGCACCCCACGGTACCCCATGGCAGCCCACGGCATCAAACTATATGGATATTTATCATAAAATATGTTATAGATGGACAAGTATACTTTTGCAATACTCGCCTTCATCTTAATAAACAGAGATTTATATTGATGATGATGACTTGTGTTTGATTTAAAATATTATGTCTAAAACTCTCGTAATTTTTATGCCCCCCATGGCATCAAAATATATGTATATTTACCATAAATATGTGTTTTAGACGGCCAATAAAAGTTTTGTAATACTTGTCTCTATCTAAATAAACAGAGTGTTTATAATGATGACTTGTGTTTGAACTTGAATATAAAATGTAATTTTAAGTTAAAACTTATTTTTGATACAGTATCAACTTACACCGTTGGTCTCTTTGCTATATTTTAGCGTCAGTTTGAATCTTGGTGTTTAGGCGCCCCGAGATAATCGCTTGAAGTAAGGTTAATGTCTTAAACTATCACAAAAACAAATTTGGATACATAAAACTAATACCCTGGTGTAATTTCAGCATTCAGTTAATAAATACAATGAAATAATTTAATGCCGTGGGGTGCACTGGGATGCCGTGGGGTGCCATGGGGTGATTAGTAGGACGACGGTGCCGAGTTAACGCCTTGACAAAAGTAGCGCGTGTATTACTACACCGAATTTTGAATATGTTTCAAATTGCATTATCCAAATCGATTTCAGTTACAGTTATGTTAGCGAAATAAAAAAAAGCTATACAAAATTACGCTGCTTCACATTCAGTTCACCGTAATAGTGCCGCATTGCGCCTGATTAAGAAGTAGTGCGCGTATAAATATACGCATAAATAGCTGTGATGTAAACCGCTCGTAAAACCCCATGCGATTGCAAAGAGCCTGCTAGCTATCGCTAGCAGACTCAAAAATCGACAATAACCAGACGTGTCAAATTTCTGTAGCCAGTTTCTACCAATTAGGCCTCATCAGTGACCCTCATAAATTTTAAAACGAGTTTAGTAGGAATGCATATGCGTGTATCTTCTGTAAGTGTTGTAGAAATGCATATGCGTGTATCTTCTGTAAATTGTTGAATAATACTGCAAATGTAAAAACGAGGCGGGCAATTCGTATAAGTGTTCAAGGTATATTTTATGTGAGAAATTATGAAATTTGTATATCATTGCTTATTGATTGAAAAATAAATAAGCCAGGGCACAGCATTTTCTACAAGGCTGCTTGTGCGCCCAGCGAATACTCAGCCCGGTCTACGCATTCGCGCACTCTGATCAGTCTTCGCAAGGCGCTCTGTTGGTAGCCAAGGATCCTAAGTATCTTCAGCTGGACGCACATACAATCTTAAAGGAAATGCCGTGCCTCGACTAAAATCATCTTATCCAGAGCTATGGCTTTCGTTACTTATAGAAGATAACGAGATATGACATCTTGCAGGTCGCCGCCGGGCGGTTTGTATTGGTGTAAAAGAGTTGGTTTATTATGAGGCGCCTATTTATTATTTATTCCCTATTTTCTGATATCATATGTTCATATATATTTTGATTTTTGTGATATCAGTGACCTCATTAGCCTCGTCAGTGACCCTCAGTTTTCTACTAAACTGGTTTTGAAATTTGATTTCACACTGATGAGAGGCCACTATAGCTGATATTAGTGCCGCGTGGCGCCGATGTTTATACGCTATTTTCTGATATCATATGTTTATTTATTTATTTATTTATTTTGGTATCATAAAATCGACGCTGTGCTATAGCAAAATCATATCTACTTTGTAATCTCATATTATTAATTCAGTGTATCGAATTACCGATATTACAAAAAACACAAAAATGATTTTGTGATATAACAAACCTGTATTGTGATATCCCAAATCGATTTTATAAGATCCATAATTCAAACTGTCAATATCAGGAGATCAGCATGGCATGGCGAATTTGTGATACAACAGAATATAAATGAAGATACCCAGGAAATGCCACAGTCATAAAGCACCGCCTTCCCGAGGCACCAAAAGAAGGAGAGATGAGGAACAAATAAGGACAACACAAACGCCACATATGAAACCACACAGTTGAATATTTGATATTTTGCTTTTGTCAGTATACTGGTATGTCTTTAGCTTAGAGGATTATCACCAGCTGAGTGCGAAAATGGGAAAAATAAGAGGAAGAATGAAAAATATGATTAAGGTCAGAAGAATTTAGAAAGGACAGCAGGAAGAAATGGGAGAGAAAGACAAAAAGGATAGGAGATCTTCTTTGGTTTAACTGAGTCTAGAGTGCTTGATCTTTGAGACTTCTGTCTTGATGAATTTGAGTGAATCAGCCGAGCATGTCTAGCTGGGGAGTTGGTTCCACTGTATTATAATTGGAGGGAAGAAAGATATTCAAAGAACTCTGTTTTAGTACAGAGAAATCATGGTTATTTTAATATCAGTAACAGAGTTTTCGACATCAAATCATAGCAATGATTTTGTGATAATAATTCAGATTATTGATATTACAAAATCGATGGTGTGATATCAATAAATCATAGTACATGTTTTGATATCATAAAATCGTTTTGTGATATCACACTTTCGATTTTGTGATATACATTCGATTATGTGAGAGTAAGCATCGCAAAGTGATTATGTGATACCAAACATTCGATTTTGTGATAGCAATAGCTCGAATCAGTGATAATACCAACAATCGATTTTGTGGCAGAATAAAGTATATAGATTAGATTACATAGTAAAACGTCGCTCCATAGTTGACAACAGTTACGTCCGCTACTACCGCATTCTTACATAGAGCAGATTAACAACGTTGAATTTGTCCATTTCTTATCAAAATTTTACATTAAATATGTTCCACCACGCAAAAAGGCGTCTATGGACACATGACGAGATCGAAGGCCCAGATCAGCATGAACGTGCGGAATCTGATCAGCATGTGGTCTGCTGTTCATTCACATGATCATTAGAGTATATAGTATTACAGAACAATGCCTGATCAGGCTGTTGTCTTTGCTGATTGACCTTACTCTTTATTATTCGCATATACCCCGAAGATACCTTTTCTCTCGGCGATACTGAAATGTGCAACACAAGAAAACCAACAGTTCTAAGTAGGTAAAAATGCAAAGACGGAGACCTGCACGAGGACGCTGCAGGCCTCGGTCTTTTCCGTTCGCTGAACTATTCTTTGAGATCCGATTATTGTGCTAACGAGAAAGGAAGTGCGAGTAATTAGACTCGAAACATGCAAGCCAGTCTGGATTTTGGCAATTTACTTGTAAAACAGAATGCTGTTTTTACCAGAGCGGATCTCCAGAGCATGCCCTATATCGTTCCAACATATTTCTGTCAAAACGGTCGGCACAATAATTATCTCACATTAAGGGGACTGGATACTCCTGGCAGATTTACGTCAATTCATACATGGGAGATAACTTTTATGACTTCCTGTTTGCGTTCCTTCACGCCGATTCATTTCTGTAAAGCGGTCTACTTTGAAAGGAAAGAATTTGCTCCCACAGGGAGCAAATTCTTTCCTTTTATAGTAGACCTGTTTTCAGAAGGTGACAAAACAATTTTGAAAGAGTTGCCTTCCCTGGATGTGCATCCCTTCCCCTTTAATAACTCTCCACTTCATTGTGTGAACAAAAATGGCGACTGTGAAATTAGTGTTGATTTTAATTGGCGCAATATCAATAGCCAGTGCGTTTTTACTTGTACATGACGCTCCGCGGAAGGTAGTGAAGGTACTGACTGTAGACAACGGTGGAAGATGGGGAGACTGGCACGGACCCCATTTCTGCGCAGCAGGAACGTATGCTGTTGGTTATAATATGAAGGTGAGTGACTTTTGTTTAATACAGTAATTACCTTTAATAAGTCGTAGATTACGGATCGTGAAACACAGAACTTTTTAAGATATTATCATTTAATGCTATTAATAAAAAATGGAGTGAGTACAATTATTAGTTCTGATTCTGTCAGTCATAATCTATATATAGTTCATCAGTGCATATTTACTTGAATACGATGCCCCCCTAACTCCCTTACCCCGTACTACGTACCCCTCCGGGAATACAGTGAATGTAATGTCTGTTGAGAACGGTGGAAAATGGGGAGACTGGAATGGACCCCATTTTTGCGCAGCAGGAACGTATACTGTTAGTTATAATATGGAGGTAAGAGGTCGTTGTATTGTATAATGCCGTAGATTACAACTGCGTGTAACAGACAAGTCCTCAGAGCACATATACGGAGAACGAATGTACAACTGCGTGTAACAGACCTCAGAGCACATATACGGAGAACGAAGGCCAATATCAGCCCTGGTACCGTGATAAGTATTCTTCAGCCTGGGTACAGAAATGGGGGTCGGGGTAATGTTTTACAGCTTTCTGGTCCTTTAAATCAGAGACTTTCTTGTTGTGGTCAGTTGTTGACCATTTTAAATCTTACAGAAAATCCGATATGGCACAATGCGGATAATACTTTAAGCTCTGTGCCGTTCTCAATAGCTCAATATTCTCGAATTTATCCAAAATCTCAGTATTTTGCTTAATACATAAAATTAAGGATTTAGTCATTCAGAAAATAGGCCTTGCCAAGTAGAAATGAAATTTTCAATAGAAGAGAAAGCATTGTTCATCTCATTAATTATGAACTGTTCCCTTTTCTCAGCATCATGAAACACGCTTATATAATTGTGACCCCTTTAAACCCAACTTTTATATAGTAAAACTGGGGTTTACAGGGGTATACATTATTTTTCTTATTTCTGCTAAAAACATAGATTGTGGGTACTCGTTAGAACCGCCTCGCCGAGGCGGTTCTAACGAGTACCCACAATCTATGTTTTTGAGTACCCACATCTATGTTTTTGAGCATAAATATGAAAAATATCAGATTTTTGTATCTGAAAACTTTCAGTTTTGGTGGTGAAATGTTCAATATATTTGAATAGGCGTGTTTTCGTAATGAGAAATTTATGAAAAACCAGTATATACAGAAGTTCTACGGATTAGCACCGAAATGTGCCATATATATAGGTTCCACCTTACGAGGCTGAATAAGTTGATATAATTCTGTGCAGTTTGGAATAAAGAGTCGGAGTACCAGTGTCCTCTGAATATTTATAATGTATTTTAACATATATGTAAATAAAGCCCTCGTAACATGTATTAACATTTGGACTTATAAAAACAATTCTAATGCACTTGCGTATGTAACGCGACGTCTGATTGGATAACGTCAAGAATTTGCGACTGTATATTCTGCGATATACTATCGGAAATCCGACGTCATCACGAAAAGTCGCTTCTCATTGGCTGGCATTTGGTTTTATGCAGCTCACAGCACTTTTCGCTTTGTGCAAATAGTACATTTTTAACAGAAAAACGAATAAATGCATTAGAATGAGTACAACTGCATTCAAATTTGTCATTTGGAGAGGTAAATCGGCGGTTTTATGGTGACGCGTCGCCATAAAACGAAATTTCCGACCGTAAAACCGCCGATTTACCTCCTCAAATGACAAATTTGAATGCAGTTATCCCCTAATGAGAGATAGCAGCAGTATTTCTATTATCTCCCTTGACAGGTTAAGTCCAAGGTAGATCAAATACTAACCAGGTCCTTCTAATTGGAATCCTCTGCTTTTATTATAAGTCATCAGTGGAATTAAACAAATTCTTAACTTTACATTTCTCCATATCCACATGGAAGATTAATTAATATTATTTATTTCATTGCACAAAAAATATTTCTTCTAAATATTTTGGAAGCTGTATTGGCATATGACCTTGTTAAAATTAGATGTATTAAGGAAAAGGAAGTGATACTTAATGGAAACACTAATGATAAAAGCAGAGGAATCCAATTAATTGGACCTGGTTATTTACAGAAAGTAATCAAGGGAGTTAACTGACTGCTTTCTCCTATTAAAAGTGTGCTCAAGAAGTATTGTACAACATTTTAAAAGATTCTCATCATGGTGTCCCTAGACTGCATTACGGAAACCTGCGTATTCAAATATAAAGAAAATTTCACCTCCAAAAACTGAATATTTTCAGATAAAAACTCTGATATTTTTTCAGATTTCTGCGATAGAACCGCCGAGGCGGTTCTAACGAGTACTCACAATCTATGTTTTTGAGCAGAAATTAGAAAAATAACGCATACCCCAGTAAACCCCAGTTTTACTATATAAAAGTGGGGTTTAAGGGGGTCAGTATTATACAGGCGTGTTTTTCGTGATGGGGAGTTCATACAGAGATAAGAAGAAGGCATATACAAAGCGATATCAATGAAGGTTGACTAGTGCATTACTATTTCGCATTTGCATGTCTTTTATTAGCTCTGAGTTGTTAAGATATAAGCCTAACTAGTCATGGATCATGTTCTAAAATATCTAATTGTATAGTTATAACGTCCGTGCATGTTACATTTATGTCTTCATTTCTGTTTGTCCCAGATTGAGGAGTATCAGCAAGGTCTGGATGATACCGCTCTGGACGGAGTTCTGTTGAGATGTGAAGGTTTTGAAGGACGTTTCGGTGGAGATGTCGGATCAGGCGAGAGTAACTGGGGTAAATGGGTGGGACTAACAAGCTGTGACAATCAAGCAGATTTGCATCACTTCATTACAGGTTTTCAGCTACAAGTAGAAGACTATCAGGTAAATTAAGAAATAGCAAAACAACAAAAGTAAACAACCTTTTGTCTTGTTTTGTCGAATTGCAGTCATGTATCTTACAGATAGCTTATAATTTCTTTCAATGTCTCTCTCTCCCTCACTCTCTCTCTCTCTCTCTCTCTCTCTCTCTCTCTCTCTCTCTCTCTCTCTTGATGCATTCAGTCGGTTGAAAGGCATGTGGGATGATTCAGAATTTGTGAAATGCAAACCCAGAGTTTCATTATACCCCATTTTACTGATTTAACTCCACATATAAGCACCATTTGTCCTGTATACCCCGTCAGGAATTGTTTCCATACATCATATCTGGCGCATTCTTTTCTCACCTAACCGATCCAGAAGAGTGCACCGGCTAAAAACATATGGTCGACCAAGCAGTGTTGCTGTTTCGTCATTGTAGCAGAAAAAAATTACTTGACCACCATATTTTAGCTGCCTAACTTATAAGCTAAAAGCGGCGCAATCGGGCCAAGCCGGTTCGCCGCCGGCTGACTCGGCTGCAGAAAAGAACCGCGGCGAACCGGCGCAGCCCGGCTGCAAGAAAACAGTGTGCCCACTGAGTAGCTCGATCTCAAATTGGACATACATGTACCCATCCCCTCCTCACGTCTTCACGCCAAATATTCGGCCTAAGATGCTTAGGTAATAGGTAGTGCAATAGCAAGTATAAGCTTTCACTAAAAGCTTGGTCTACGCTTCGCACACAATAAAGATGATTTTAATAGTCATTTTAACAGGGTAAACTACAACCTGACGAAGATTTCTACCCTTATTCTTAAAGAAGAATAGTCTTGGGTTCTTTACATGCAAACTTTTGCTAAATCGGCTAAATTCCAAAATGCAAAGGGTGAATTGGAGAGGTTTAAGTGAGATCTCGTCTACATGAGAATAACCTCGCATTAAAAATGATTACAATTAATTTCACATCGTTTTTTAGGCTTACCTCATCAAAACTAAAATAAGTAGTTACAAGAATATCAATTTTTGTAACGCTGTCCCGGAAATGCTATAAATTGTTCTTAGCAGTACCAATGCACCCACCCACTTTAAAAGTGAAATTGTCAAAATTAATGTATATACCATAACCTTTGATAAAATGCTGCAATGGTAGCTTTTTAGAATCCCACTGCAATGCTAACTTTTTAGAATATCTACATAAGTGCGGTGTGCCGAAAAAGTGCACGCGAATCGAGAACACCTTCTATATATGTAGGTGTCTAATATATATTCTATACTATTCAGTATTATATCTAGACACGTGGTTTACATGTTGACAACGCGCATATGTAAGGTCAATTGTGCATTGTGGATCAACAACTGATTCACTTCTGTGTCACAACTAAACCGTATGCCGTCTACGCCCAGTAATATTTTGACCATGTTCTTAATTATTTGCCATTCAGCCAGCATTTCTTGAACAGTTAATCTGGCTTTCAAATAAATGGGCATATTCGAATTTTAGGACAAACACGTAAGGTGATAGGATGGACGTCCGAATATTTTGGACAATTACGCTAAAGCAGATTTCTCATAGTGTGGAGGTCTTATCAGTACTTGAATTAATGGAATTCTAGGAGTCAGAGACACTCACTCCCAAAAGCTGGTACTGTACTTCCATGAGCGGATGCCAGGAAGTCCTGCCCTCCAGTTTTAGACACACCCAATCATTCACGGCATAAAAGTAAATCTAGATAAAAAAAAATCATAATGTTCAGCCCGAAAGTGATATGTACTGCCCATAATTGAGCGTAAAACAACTGTACAGGGAATTTTCGACACAGTATTTTAGATTTTTGTTCAGCTTTACCTCCATTTAATGGAGCAAAGAAGTCCCAAGACTTCCTATTTTTGACAATTAGTATATGTGTTGTTATTATTATACGAGCCGCAATGTGATGAAATGTACCTTATGACACGTGCGCCCAGCGAAGACAGATCAACCTGCGCATCCGCGCAGGTTGATCTGTCTTCGCAGGGTGCACGTGTCTTGATCTGAGTCTTCGCTGGGCACTCTATGGATAGCTAAAAGCGCAAAGCTTCAACAGGAAAGCGACTACCATACTAGGCAGATGAATAGGCTGATCTGAGGTTTCACTGGACGCTTGTTACAAGACTTTTTTTATTATGATCTTAATATTGCAGGTGGGCGGGGATGATACAGCCGCAAATTACATCAAATTTCATTGCCGAGACTTCAACACACCTGGTCCCGAATACGAAATGGCAAAGGCCCCGGGACATGGGCGATGGGGACACTACGGCACATGGAGTGAAAGCTGTCCACAAGACTCGGCTGTGTGTGGTATACAGGCTAAGATAGAGGCACCACAGGGAGGGATTGACGACACGGGATTGAATGATATAAAACTTTTCTGCTGTGCGGAGTAATAGAAACTGGAATGTTGATTTAATAATATGATTCGCAACGTGAGAAAATGTACCTTCCTACAGTCTGATCAGTCTTCAGTGTCCGCGTGAAGAAATTTCGCATCTGTGGCGATCCAAAATGCGGCCAGTGAAATTCCGATCGGATTGCGCAAGTGCACTGGCTGATCTGAATCTTCGCTGGCCGTAGGTATGTTTTCTGACGTTGCTGTTTATATGATTTTTAAAGAGCAATGCGGGTATGCAATATTTTTGTTTCATGTTTCTTCCCCAACGCTTAAATAAAACAAAAACATTTTACATGCGTACATGACTTACTGTCCAATTTGTAGTCCATATTTACACTTACGTATTGGTGGTCGACATCCACCCTATGATCATTAATGCCAAGTGGCTCACTCAAATCCCAACCCAAACAAGGCTAAATGTTTTGCTGTCCTATTCAATTCCACGATGGTGGTTCGGATCGCAGATGCAATGGTGGCTCAATCCTAAATCTTTTGTAGAAGACTTGTGTCTGACCTTACTCGTCTGCGGTCAGGTTCACCGTTGTTCTACTATTTTTTATGCCACCCATGAGGTGGATGAGGGCATACAGTTTTTACCCTCTGTCATACGTCTGTATGTCTGTCCATGTGCTCGTCCATCCGTCATTCGGACATTAACTCTTTCGTTGCCAAATTTCAGACGACATTGTCGTCTGCTTTTCTTTTTTAACTATCGCTTGAAAAGAAGTTTATACGTAAAGTTGAAAGACGGAATGTCAAACAACGTAGATCCAGATGAGACGGCTCATATGTACCGTCTCATCTGGACCTATGCTGTTTGCAAAAGCCTATTATTATCGCCTGTGGCAGTGAAAGTTTAAAGAATCACATTATTGTTCGATTTTACCTGTCACATTGAAAATTTATTTAACTTTAGTATACCCTTGTCCCATATCTCTATGTAAACATGAAAAAAATATGCGCCGTTACTTAGACGTTTACATCTAAATATTTTGTCTTGTTTTCTTATTTACAAGTATATAAACATGAACAAAATTTGCGCCGGTACTTAAACGTTTACGTCTAAATACTTTGTATTGTTGCTAGAGTAACATACCCTGTACTTATTTGAAATGTTGCCCTATATATATAGCATAGTAGGATTGGTGTCTCTGCAAGTTCTACAGTTTTCAAGATAATGATTTAAACATCACGAAAACATGCCTATATAATTTTGACCCCCTTAAACCCCATTTTTATATAGTAAAACTGGGGTTTACAGGGGTATACATTATTTTTCTTATTTCTGTTCAAAACATAGATTGTGGGTACTCGTTAGAACCGCCTCGCCGAGGCGGTTCTAACGAGTACCCACAATCTATGTTTTGAGCAGAAATATGAAAAATATTGGAGTTTTTTTTATCTGAAAAGTTTAGGTTTTTTGGAGGTACAATTTTCTATATATTTGAATAGGCGTGTTTTCGTAATGACTTGCAGCAAAGTAAGCACATACGCAGGGCATGTGCATAAAGGACACTGAACTGATCAATTTACTCAGAAGTTTTACCATTAAAAGCTAAACTGGTAGTAGCGGGGCAATCATCCCCTTTAGGGATCTCCTCGTATTTTTGTGGTTGCTTCTGCTCGGACTCATTTGTCGAGCCGCCATCATTGGTACATTATGTCTAAAGACTGCTGGATTAATAGCAAATAGTGTAGCCGCGTTCTGTTGCAGCTGACCTGGGTCTTCAGTTTGCTTGGGCCTGTCTCTTGAATGGTAAATATGTTATTTTGTACAGCTGCATTCGGTGGATTTCCTCCTTCCACCAGATTCACTCTACTGCCGATATCAGTCAGCGTCAGAGGGACATTAAAATTTTTACACACATCTTCAATAATCTGGAAATTTACTTAATGTCTAACACCTGGTTAAAATTTTCACCAGAAGACATACTGAAATATTGTTTTTCTTATTTTTCCAAGAAAACAGAATTTGACATCTCATGCAAATTGCCTTTGGAGACAATTTGCAAGAAATGTCAAATGCTCTTTTCTCAGAAAAATAAAACAAAAATATTATCAATTTGTCGTCTGCTGAATTAGCCCCAAGAGTGGTAAAGGTTAACTAAAGCAACAATCTTGCTTGATCGCTTTATCATTAGAAGCCTACTCATTAGAAGCACCTCAACCAAACGCTTCTAATGAAAATACGCAACACATTGTTTCATGTTGAATTATGAAAATTGTCAATAGGTCGTTTTGTTGTTGTTGTTTTTTGTGTGTCTTTTTTTTTTTTTTTTTTTTTTTCTTTGTTTATTTTTAGTTGATGTTTTACGACCCATTAGGGTCATGCCCAGCGTGGTCAGTTAACTAATCACACTTTTTCCTGGGCAGACTTAGTCATCTAAGCGGTTTACCAGTATTGTGCACATTCTTTCGCCAGAAACTGACAACTGGCCTTCTTGAATCAGCGGAAGGTGGAGCATGACCGTAGAAATGATCAATCTCCACGATAGAATGTTGCTGGACCCCGATAACCTCGGTCTACAATTTGCTCAGATCTGTCTTTTGAACACCAGGGTAAATATGGTATTTTGAATGGCTGCGTTCGAAGTAGTTCTTCCTTCCATTAATCTGTTGCCGATATCAATCAGAAGCCAACAGCCAGCATCAGAGGGGACATTAAAATATATATACACATCTTCAATTATCTGGAGTTTTACGTAACTCCAGGTCTGGAGGTTATAAAACTTTTTTTCATGCTAAACTCAGCTGAGCATGAAATTTTCTCTAATAAATATGAAAATGCCAATAATAGTTGGCATTTTCATATTTATTAGCAGAGAATTTTTCATGCTAAGCGATGTTCAGCAAGAAAGAATTTGAAATTGTTAGTAATTTGAGATTTACACGCAGGACAAATTTAATGCTCAGTTGAGTTGAGCATGAAAAAAGTTTCATAACATTAGGGCCAGGATTCCTGATTTACTGTCAAATCAATAGAAGCGCTTCAGCAAAACGCAAATTCACAGAACGTGTGTTTTCATGTTGAAATATGAAAATTATCAAATGGTTTTGGTCGGTAGGTTCCTGGTTTAGAGCTATCGTTTCTCATATTGTTGCATCATCCCATAAAAGCTAATGTTTCAACACAGTACATTATCACTGGGTGTTTGCTTGGTCCCTTTCTGGCTTTTTATTTATAGACTATAGGTCCTTAAAGGAAATTTTTTTTTTCCTACTCAGATACCGGATTTTTTTTTTTTCCTTCCATTTTTCCAAGAATTTGGACAATGATTTTTTTGCTACAATCATTTATGACGTCACTAGAGGAATTTCGTTTTGATAAAATGTGAATTATTTGCATTTTTATGCATAAAATGTTGTCAGTTGTGTAGGAATTAACATTTTCATAAAAGTAATACCTTTTAGACCATGGTTAAATAGGGATTGCTAAAAGAAAGATTGTAGGAAAAACCATTTGTTCATTAAAGTCAGAAAAAAAAATCATTCAAAATCGGGACCAATCAAACACCCAGTGACCATATTTAGCCTGAAGTACATGTACTCTGACAGATAGCATGAGCAAATAGTGTAGACCACATCAGATAAGCATTTGATTAGAGTATATACTGTTTACTATCTAGCAGTTTTTAGACACTTCAACAGATAATGAACCCTTTATTTCAAATATTAGTAAAGTTAAGAAGGAGAGGTGTCCAAATACTAAGGGTAAATATGCTACTTAGAAGAAAAAACAAACAACATGAAAAATACTGATGTAAAATATTTTATTTCACACTCATATCTAAGCTAAAAAAAAGCAGCACTTTCTTTGGAGAACCTCCAAGAACAAACAATATACTATTACAAAGCGGACTTGTTAAGGAGGAGTATTGGATGATAATTCTGGGATAATTTCTCCAGTTCACAAGTATATGTTGTGGGTACTCATAAGAAGCACCTCAGCGAGGCACTTCTAATGAGTACCCACAACATATGTTTTATAGAGAAATGAGATTAGTTATCCCAGAAATATCATCAAACACGCCTCCTTAACAGGTCATTTGTAATACAGGACCTCTTTGGAACAGCTACCTTTAGTCAGAAGACACAGTACAAATGTCCTGTGCCATGCAAAAATGTGTTTGTGTTGAGGTTTTACGGCCCAGTGAACCCAATGGGGTCATGTCGAGCGCGGTCAGTTTACCTAACCACACGTTTACTGGGCAGGCTCAGTCCTCTAAGCGGTTAACCGGTATTGTGCACATTCTTTTGCCAGAAACTGACAACTGCCCTTCTTGAATCAGCGGAAGGGAGAGAATGACCGTAGAAAATATTTTATGATCAATCTCCATGAAAGAATGTGTCTTTGGGACATACGCAGCCAGAAAAGTTCAGATCAGCCTGCCTATATAGGCGGCCCATACAAGGTCTTCACTATCCGCATACAGAATTATTGAATACTGTAGAATTAATTGATGCATATCAAAGGTCTTTTC
The DNA here is from genome assembly GCA_964016985.1 of Anodontia alba. Taxonomy (NCBI): domain Eukaryota; kingdom Metazoa; phylum Mollusca; class Bivalvia; order Lucinida; family Lucinidae; genus Anodontia; species Anodontia alba. The sequence continues at coordinate 51,223,791 of OZ024830.1, forward strand.
AGATTATGTAGCTTCAGTGGCTGACTGGGAATTTCACTACTTGCGTATGCCCAGTGACTTATCCTTTTCATGCCACGACTGAAATGTACTTTGATCGGCTCTATTCTGATAGCTCACAAAGCTTTAAGGTGGATAGATGCACCACAAGATTTAGCTGCCATTTTTTTTTAAAGGGAGACATATTTCTGGACTTTCTGTTTGCTTTTCAGCACACCAATTCTTTCTGAAAAGGGGTTAATTCCTAATGGGAATGGATACCTATAAGGAGTGGTGGGGGAGAGGGACAACTCTGATAAAATGTTTTGCTCCCTTGTTAAAAGGGGTCTAAGCATAAAAAGAATCAACTTTCTCCCTTTAAATCCATTCCTTTTATGGTAGACCCCTTTTCTGAAAGTGTTGGTGTGCAGGAGAGCAAACAAGGAAGTCACAAACATTGATTCCTGTGTAAAAAGCAGCAGCAAATTTACACAGTGTATGAAGTCCCCTTAAGTACAAAGAACGCAGCTATTAGAACACAAAATGTGAGAATTACAACATATCATGATTAGTCTACACTGTGGCAGTGAAACTCTGCAACACTTTACTCTACTTGTCCTAAAATTTGAAGATTCCCATTTGACTACATTAGAATATACATGGCTACAGATCAGAGGGGGTATCCACATAATATTTTTCTTATTTCTCTACAAAAACATATGTTGTGGGTACTCATTAGAAGTGCCTCGCCGAGGCACTTCTAATGAGTACCCAGAACATATGTTTTCATGGAGAAATAAGAAAGATATTAGCACTTTTTGGATGAAAAAAGCGCCTTATCTGTTGCTATGAATATATCTAAAATAAGCTGTCTAGATGACATACAGTACAGACCCTTATCCAATTTTAGGTGCAATCTGATCTGAGTCACTTTTTGCTGTGGTATATCTGTTCAAATTTAGGACAAACTTAGTAAATTAATAAATAGAACATGATTAAATTGTTAAATCTTTACTATCCTCTTGGCTAATTCAGCTGATGACAAATTGATGATTTATTTCTAATTTTTCTCAGGAAAAGGCTTTGACATTTCATGCAAACTGTCTTATCTTTGGATACAGTTTGCATGAAGTATCAAAGCCTTTTTATTGGGAAAAAAAATAAATATATTTCAAAATGTCTGCTGAACTATTTACCCAGTGTTGAATAAAAATGAAATAAATAAATATTGCAAAATGTTGTGTTTGTTCCATACACAAAACAAAATACATGTATCAGAGTTTAAAACTGTTTTGATGAACTTGGAACGGATTTTTCTCAGTTTCACTTAGCTTGATCAAATCTTGCTCAAACATTCATAAGACCTGACATATTTATTCCAGAATTCATGCATATCATATATGGTTACGAGCTATATATATATATATATATATATATATATATATATATATATATATATATATATATATATATATATATATATATATATATATATATATATATATATATACTGGAAAGACCTAGATATGTCTGCTTATCTCAATATTCGCTTAGTCCAATCTGGGTCTTCAGTGTCTATTTACATAATCAACTAAAACTGTATCAAAGGACAGCAAAAGAAAAAACAAAGTGACAAATCTGTGGCTGCATAGCATGGTCATATTCTAAACATTATAAGACGACCTGATAGGCCCAAAATAAAAAAGAAGAGTGTTTCAGGTTACCTGATTGTGCCTAATTTCTCACTGCTGACACTTAGGTTTTCAAGGACTTTGTGGGGATTTCCCCCTTCAGTCATATTGTTTTCCTATTAGTCCCATTTAAAAACATTTAACAAAATAAAAATAAATTCTAACATACTGTCCCTATTTTAAAATTCCATGTATTATTAAACCTGAAATGCACATATGATTTTATTTGGCCTTATGAAGGAGTTTCTAGTAATAATTCTGGGATATTTTTTTTTTCTTTTGATTTCCCCATAAAAACATGTGTTATAGGTACTCACCAAGGCAACTGAAATGAGGTAATTATTATGAATACCACATATATTTTTATGGAGAACTGGAGAAAAGTGTCCCAAAAAAATAATCGAGTACTCCTTCTTAACCATTGAAGCGCCAATCACAACTGCAACAGATGACATTTTATTTTTATTATTTTTTAAAGAAAATAAATTTTGACATTTCATGTGAATCATCTGTTATTCACATGAAATGTCAAGACTTATTTTATCTGGAAAAAAAAAAAAAAAAAATTAGAATGTCACCTGGTGCAACTTTCCCTTTGTGCTTTAAGACTTTAAGTCCAGCCATTCTGTAATTACTCTTGGACACTTTACCCATGACACATGTACAGTTCACATGTTTCTGTGGAGAAACAAGAAAATATTCATATGAATGGCCTGTTTTTCTATTGCTCTGTGTACTTCACATAACTGCTATATGTCTCTGAATTTGTCATCTACGAGTATCGGGTCGCCTTGAACCAGAAGGGTTTCTTGTTTTTGATGAAGTTCTTGGTCGTGGAGGCGGCATATTTTCCCCATCCTGGGATAGAGGTTTTTCTGACCCTCTCTCTGAGGCAAGTGTTCTTCTTTTTCTTCCTAAGCACATTGTTTTTAACATTTGAAGAACTGCTTGAGGTGACACATTCAGCTTCAACAGATCTAAAATAATCCTGAAATAAAAAAATGTAATACTGTATTTACTCTAAATATTGGGAAACCTCATTATGAAAACACACCTATTCAAATATATTGAAAATTTCACCACCAAAAACTGAAAATTTTCGGATAAAAAAACTCCAATATTTTTCACATTTCTGCTCAAAACATAGATTGTGGGTACTCATAAGAAACACCTCGCCGAGGCATTTTTAATGAGTACCCACAATCTATGTCTTTGAGCAAAAGTAAGAAAAATAATGTATACCCCTGTAAACCCCAGTTTTACTATATAAAAGTGGGGGTTTAGGGGCTCAAAATTATATAGGCATGTTTTTGTGATGTTAATTCCTCACCATGCTTGTTCATAAACTTGAACAAGTCCATTTCATGTTTGCTGTCTGTTCATGTCTAGGAAGTGCTAGATTTTGTTTGTGTTGAGGTTTTACGGCCCAGTCAACCCAATGGGACCATGTCGAGCGCAGTCAGTTTACCTTACCACATGTTTACTGGACAGGCTTAGTCCTCTAAGCAATTAACCAGTATTGTGCACATTCTTTCGCCAGAAACTGACAACTGCCCTTCTTGAATCAGCGGAAGGGAGAGAATGACCGTAGAAAATATTTCATGATCAATCTCCACGAAAGAATGTTGCCGACCTCAGCGGGGGTTGAACCCGCGACCTCCTGGTCTCCAGTCGGACGGTGCATCCAACTGAGCCACCGAGGCTGGAAGTGCTAGATGAGAGGCAGTGCAGCACTTTTATATATTGTAAAACTGGGCCCAGTTGTTCAAAGCTAATGATGTCGTTAGTTAACGATTCGTTAAAATTTACATCGAGTGTTACGCAAATATGCTGAAATTTTTAGCTGAAAAAATGTGAGTAGCCTTTGCAGTGCAAAAGCTACTCACATTTTTTCAGCAAAAAATATCAGAATATTGTATATTGAATCCGCTAAAACAGTAAACGAAATGACCCTTAACGTGCTCGTTAAGCTAACTACGCTTTGAACAACTGGGCCCAGGGGTATACATTATTATTCTTATTTCTGCTCAACAACATAGATTGCGGGTATTCATTACCCACAATCTATGTTTTGAGCAGAAATATGAAAACTATCAGAATTTTTTATCTGAAAAGTTTCATTTTGTGGTGATAAAATTTTCAGTATATTTGAATAGGCATAATTTCGTAATGAATACTTTGGTCACAATAGGTGAATATGGCAGTGCAATAATGTTTCAATGAAACCACTTAACAAAAAAGCTGGTGTAAACTAGGGTTACTCATCATACCAAAAGATACCTCAAAGTTGCTGATGGGGTGGGAGATTTGAATTGAATAAAATGTTGGTTTAGTATCTACCAACAGTCTAAGTATCAACCAAATCTATCCAGGATTTCAGTAAATGACATAAGTCCTTAAAACATTAATAAAAATGATGAAAAAACTTTTCAAGTTTGTGATCTTGATATCAAAGTCAGTAAGCAGTGAGGGAGGTGGGGCTTATCAAGGGTCGGCTGATGAGTAACCACAGCACATGTTTTCATGGAGAAATAAGTAAAATATTTACATGATACCCAGTCAAATGTAGAGCTATGACTTACTTGAAAGTAGCTGGCTCCAGAGTTACTCCTGCTAGCTGTGACAGTTCATACAACTCCACTTCTTCCAAAGTTAACACATTCTTACTTGTCAAACTGACATTAATTGTCTGGCTCTTAATTGGGACAGACATCGTCAAACATCTGCTACAACTCAGTCTGAATAAGAAACAAATAAAACATAAACCCTTCTCTTACTAAACATGACATGCGCTGCCTTAGCAAACAGTGAAGATCCAGATCAGCTGGCTTCTAAAGAAAACAACTGATCTGAATCTGCACTGTTTGTCATTAAATATGTGAATTTCTATCAAAAACTCAGATCAAGTAATCTGATTGGCTGAAAATGGGAAGTGGGCGTGACATCTTCATTTATTCAGCATGACAAGGGTTAAGCAAATCAGAATACTGCACTTTCTTATTTATTGCCATCTTTACCCGAAGTATTCATACACCTCAACTTCTTATAAAACGTGTTCCAAAGTTTGCACAAGTGCACTTTACTATCTTCTAATCTTCTAATGATTGGGGGAAAAAAACAAATGGATGAGTTCAGAGTGGCAAAAAATAGTCTGATCAGATATTGCATTTTTCTGATCTGGGTCTACAACTGTCAAGGTTTGGTCAGACCTGTTTATCCAAATACACTGGGTAAATACAAATTCACAATACATGCATTTGAGTATGGTGAAGTTTTTTGTTGGAAATTGGTTTTGGATGCTGAATGCTTAAGACGATAAATCTATTTATCTCATTTTTAGATAGTTACAATTTAAACACAAAAACTGAGAATCTTGTGTCCACTGAGTCAGCGAAGAAATCATTTTCATAAGTCTATTCATCTCATTTCTAGTTTTAAGTTATACAACCTACAAAAATTGAGAATGATGTCTGCCGAGTCCAGTGATAAAATCCCTTCAAAATGCAAGACTGATGATGCTGTATTTCGCAGTCTACAGTCTGAGTACCTGGTAGGTCACAGATATATGGCTGGATCAACATGGGATCCAAGAACTATATTCCTTGTGACACGCCAGAATGCACTTCTGTCCAGTCAGAGTGGGGATACCTCAAGGATCACTCTTTGCTTCCTGTTTCTCTGACAAAAATGCACAAATCCAGGAGCCGGTAATGCTACGGACCACATAGTGACCATTCTTACAGAGTGATCTGGAGCATGACGCTTCATCAAATCCAACTTATTTCCTTCCTTTTCTTGGTATTGATATTTTTGCCACTAACATAGAAGATCAGAGCAACATTACTTCCTTGCCTTTATTTTGGTGAAAACCCTCATTTTAGACAGGACAGAAAAATTCTTGATTTTCATAACTCAGATGTTAGTGTCAAATATCAATAAAAAGAAAAGCCACTAAAACATCAGAGAAGACTCTGTTTAGATCGGGACGAACGATATTTGTCCGAATCGAATAATAATTCGAAACACCCGGTGTTTCTCGGATCCCTTCTCAAAATTTAAGCGTAAATAACCTATTAATCTATACATGACAGAAAAGTAATACCTATAAATGAAGCGGCGATCAAGAAGTGAACGCCTATGTCAACATTTTGTATTTTTTACCGTTCACAATGTCTTTTTTTTTTTTTTTTTTTTTTCAATCGGAACGGAATGCGGCTAGCCACACGGTTACCGTGCCTTAAAACGTAACAACGTTTATAATCCTACTCTCACGTGTCACTGACAAAGCACTTTCAGATCATGAACACATCTTTACCACGCGTATCAATGTAATTACCTTGTATATTATGGACGCTTAAGTAAATATATCTTAAGGAAATACTTTCTACACTGAAAACTTTTTTTTTTTAAACTCTGTGTATGCATGTATTGGCTCAGGAATTTTGATATACAAACCATTTTGTTTGTGTTGAGGTTTTACGGCCAAGTCAATCCATTAGGGGCATGTCGAGCGCAGACAGTTTACCTACCACACATTTTAAGTCCTCTAAGCAGTTAACCAGTACTTGTGCGCACTCTTTCGCCAGAAACTGCCCTTCTTAAATTGAAAGAATGACCGTAGAAAATATTTCATGATCAATCTACACGAAAGAATGTTGCCTGATCGAACCCGCGACCTCCCTGATCACCATTTGCAGTCAGATGTGCATCCGACTGAGCCAACGAGGCCGACTGAAATACAAACCCTATGCATTTTTTTTCCGCATTTATTTGAAATGTGATCTTCTCTGGATAAAAGAAATATTTAGACGATTGCACATTTGAAATGAGATTTCACTAACTGAAATGTCAGGATTTTAAGCACTTTTTGATAAGCGATTGGCAGTGTTTTCACCAAGTAGATAAGTGCAGCTCTTAATATACCATATATGGACATGGCGACCGTCTTGTTAGATGGCACGAAACTATTTGAATATATTGGCAATACCCTTTCGACAGAAGGCCCCATGTGAAATCTGGTGAAATTGCTCAAGCAGTTTTAGAGAAGAAGTCATATAAAAATTACTCAATTTTATACATGTATATAGCCCAATGGCAAGGGCAGATAACCCTCAAGGAAAAAAAACTTTTGATTATAACTAAAATATTTTACTACTTTAATCACACATTGTAAGTTTAGGCCATTAACCTAATACATTTTGAGAAAATCACTTTTCAACATTTTCCCCATACAAATGCATGGGGACGCAAATTTGACATCGCCTTAAAAAGGTCAAAGGTCAACTTACGGTCATCATTTGAACAAAAGTAGACCTTGAGTCCTCGATGCTGTATATCAAGAGTCAGCGCCAAAGTTTTCTTGGTTCTGGAGAAGAAGAACCATTTGTAAAAATTGGCAATACCCTTTCGACAGAAGGCCTCGTGTGAAATTTGGTGAAAATTGCCAAAGCAGTTTCAGAGAAGAAGACATTTAAAAATCGCTCAACTTTATACATGTATATAGTATGGCAAGCCGTTTTACTATTTATTAAGCAAAATAGATATCTAATATATTATATCAGATATCTTATATAGGATATAAGATATCTCATATAGGATATAAGATATCTGATATACTAATTCAGATATCTTATATCCTATATTAGATATCTTAATTATATCCTATATAAGATATCTGATATAATATATGAGATATCTTATTTAATTCCGCATATAAGATATCTAATTTACCATATAAGATATCTTATTTATTAATATAGATATCTAATATACTAAATAAGATATCTGATATACTAAATGAGATATCTTATTTGATTTAATAAATGAGATATCTTCTTTAGTAAATAAGATATCTTATATCCTATATGAGATATCTTATATAGCATATCAGATATCTTATATAGCATATTAGATATCTTATATGCCAATTCAGATATCTTATATAGCATATTAGATATCTTAATTGACATATAAGATATCTATTTTATATAAGATATCTAATATAATATATCAGATATCTTATATATTATATAAGATATCTGATATATTAGATCAGATATCTGATTTATAGATTAAATAGTAAAACGGCTTTCTGGCAAGCCATTTTACTATTTATTATACATTATATCGGATATCTTATATAGGATATAAGATGTCTAATATAGGATATAAGATATCTGAATAAGTATATCAGATATCTTATATCCTATATAAGATATCTTATATGCGATATAAGATATCTGATATACCATATATGATATCTTATTTAATTCCGCATATAAGATGTCTTATTTACCATATAAGATATCTAATTTGTTAAATAAGATATCTAATATATTAATATAGATATCTGATATACTAAATAAGATATCTGATATACTAAATGAGACATCTTATTTAATTGAACAAATGAGATATCTTCTTTAGTAAATAAGATATCTTATATCCTATATAAGATATCTTATATAGCATATCAGATATCTTATAAAGCATATAAGATGTCTTATATGCCCATTAAGATATCTTATATAGCATATCAGATATCTTATATAGCATATAAGATATCTAAATTGACATATAAGATATCTTATTTATATAAGATATCTAATATAATATATCAGATATCTTTTATATTATATAAGATATCTGATATATTAAATCAGATATCTGATTTATAGAATAAATAGTAAAACGGCTTGCCATAATATAGCCCAGTGGCAAGTGCAGATAACCCCACAGGGGAAAAAAATTTGAATATAACTAAAATGTTTCACTACTTTAATCACTCATTGTAAGTTTCGTCAATTAGTCTTGAATACATTTTGAGAAAGACTTTTAAACATTTTCCCCATACAAATGCATTGGAATGCAAATTTGACCGTGCCATAAAAAGGTCAAAGGTCAACCCAGGGTCATTATTTGAATAAACTTGTCAGACCTTGAGTTCATACTGCAATAGACCAGGATTCAGACTTGAAGCTTTCTTGGTTCTTGGTTCTGGAGAAGAAATTTTTTAAGTGTCTTTACCATGTATGGGCATTGCGGACATCTTAATAAACGGACCGTAACCATTTGTATGAATTTTCAATCCCCTTTAACAGAAGGCTCCACATGTAATTTGAAGAAAATTGGCCTAGAGGTTTCAGAGGAGAAGACGTTTAAAAGTTTTGGCCGGACGGACGACAGACAACGGACGACAAGTGATCACAATAGCTCATCCTGAGTCTTTGGCACCCCTTAAGGTAAGAGTAAGAGCGTGCGCTTTGCTTAGAAGAGGTTAAAATTTACAAAAGTTTATGAGTTCGAACTCGTCATGACTTATTGGCCTATTAAAATAGTAATATTTTCTACCGTTCAGATTAAGACAAAATGAGCCAGAACTCAGCATTTGCTACAATACTGCATACATGTGCGCCCGGTGCAGACTCTGACCAGACTGTGTGGGTGCGCAGGCTGATCGGAGTCTTCACTAGGCGCACATGCAATCTTGTAGGAAAGGCCTTGGTCTGGCTTAGTTTTTGTAGACTTTGAAAATTGTTTCAGATTAAAATGATTACTTTGTAACACTGTACAACTAGAAGTACTAATGATGCAAAAATAAATATAATAATATTTCTGTACCTCAAGTTTTCTTAAGTTTACTTTATGTTTAAAAAGAAACCTAATAATATCTCTCTGCGTGTCACATTTTCATAACTTCAATATATTTATTCATATGAAGGATTAAGGGCGAGCTTTTACGACAGTAAAACCAGGGCTGCGTTCAGAAGTGTAAGTTACTCGCGATTGTTTTCGCCTGGACCTGTTGGTGCTCGTCATTAGGTACAGGGATCCAGGGCAAACCATTCGCTATTACTTTTCACTTCTGAACGCAGCACAAGTACATCAATATGGTATGCTGCAACCTGTTCCACGGCGGGGAACATTCTCATGCAGTAACATTTGTAAATTTAGCTGAGCATACTTTCATCCACTATACGGCTGTTCACTTGTCACATTATCTTTTTTTTCTGTCGTTTTTACTAGAACTGTGCCTACCTTCGTAATCTGCCCATTTTTCTTTCAGTCTAGTTGTTCTCTTGGTCTTCTTGCTGTATGGTGCTGCTTCCGAAGTAAGGGCGAGGTTAGGCGCGAGTAAAACTAGATTTGTACCTTTAGTATAGCTGTGGTGTTAACCGTTACAAGGCGAGTATTTCTGTTGCAGTTTCTTCTCGTTTTTTTTTTCCTCGTTCTGTTGTTGTTGCAGTGCCATTTTTTGACATTGTTTTATGTTTTTTCAATCTTAATCCGGTGCCTTGAAAAGGCTGTGTTCTATGACTATGGCCTTTCCTGGATATATCCGTATTTATTTTATTCATGTAGGCTGTGCAGGCACTAGATAGGTACAGGGAAGTGCATGGTGGGATGGGGTATGGCAGGCCGGAACCTGATGTTGAGGGTGAGAGATTCCTAGTGTATGCCCTAGCATTCAACCTGCTTCTTGGAAATACGTTTCAAGAAACGTGACAGCCATCTCATCACATACAAGTCGGGAAACGTAGCCACGCTGATAGACTTCATCCTGTTCTGTAGGGCCATGCGCAAACTTGTCACAGTTGTAAAAGTGATCCCTGGCGAGGAAGTAGCCCTGCAACATCAGCTTCTTATATGCGACATGAGGATTGATGTGCCACCAAATTCCAAGCGCAAGTTCACCCCACGCCTTAAAGTTATGAAGCTTAAAGACCTTCAGACGAGCAATCATTTCCAGGAAGTCTTCAACTCGCATGTGAGTGCGTCTGCAGCTGTAGCTGATGCTGCCACTGAGGATATCTGGAACAACATCAAGACTGGCCTGCTCAAGACAACTGAGGAGGTGTGTGGCACAGCTCGGCCACACCGTTGGCGTCGTGAAACCTGGTGGTGGAATGAGCATGTGGAAAAGACCATTGCTGCCAAGCGGAAAGCTTTCAAGGCCTGGAAGACTGGTAATGGCACTAGGATATTATACGATGCAGCCACACGCATTGCCAGACATGGAGTGCACCATGTTCGTCAAGAAGCCGACAAGAAGGTCAATGAAAATATTGACCCCAAGTTCAGAATTCTACCGCCTTGCTAATCGGTTTAGAAGAGAGAATTCTGATGTTGTTGGTGACAAACCGGTGAAGAATGATGCAGGGGAGATGTCAATGAGCGAAGACTCAAAGCAGAAGCCTGGTTAGAGCACTACCAAAGGCTCTTCAACGTTGACTGGGACCCAGACCACCTGTCTGATGAACCACCAGTGGAAGGCTCTTCCATCCCAATCACAATTGATACGGTTAAGAAGGCTTTCTCTCAGAGCACCGGGCCCATCAGGCATAGTGGTGGAGATGATACGAGCAGCCGGTGACACGGATGCCTCCATGATCCGTGACCTCGCAGCTGCAATCATTTGCGATGGCAAGGTACCCTCTAACTGGGAGCAGAGTTTCATTGTCTGCCTCTTCAAGGGAACGGGGGTGCATTGGAAAGGGGAAACTACCGCAGTCTCACGTTGACAGAGCAGGTCATGAAAGTCCTTGAGAGGATTGTGGACGGCCTCATCAGACAGATGGTGTCAATCGATGATTCCCAGTATGGTTTCTTCCCAAGCAGAGGCATAACAGACGCATTCGTTGTTCTTCATCATTGTGCTTGTAGCCTTGTCATGCGAGATCTGCTCTGGGGTCCCCTGGGAGGACCTCTAGGCCGATGACCTTGTTATCATCGCTAAATCGCTCGAGGAATGTATCAGGTGACTCTTGACTTGGAAGGAAGCAATGGAGGACAAAGGACTGAGAGTTAATGCAGGAAAGACGAAAATCATTATCTGTGGTACGGGCCTGGACCTCCTTAAGAGTTCAGGCGAGTTTCCATACGCTGTCTGTCGCACTGGAGTGGGCAGCAACAGGATCTTCTGCAACGGCTGCAAACACTGGATGCACAAGTAATGCAGTGGGCTCAAGCGCCTGATTACAGATGTACACGGTGCCAGGGAACTGCACGCCCCTTGGATGGCAGACCACAGAGGGAAGTCCAAGTTGGACCTTACAAGCTGGAGGTGGTAGCTGCCTTTTGCTACCTAGGAGACATGCTCTCAACAGCCGGTGGCTGTGAAATTTCAACCACAACACGTGTGAAAACCGCCTGGAAGAAGTTCAAGGAGCTGCTACCAGTTCTCTCTTCCCGACACTTCTCTTTCAAGACACGTGGCCGCGTGTATAGCTCTTGTGTGTGGAGCGCAATGCTCCATGCCAGCGAGACTTGACCATTGACAAAGCCACATCTCCAACGTCTGCAGCGAAATGACAGGACAATGATCAGACAGATCTGCAATGTCAAGCCGCAAGATATTTTCACCACCAGATCCAATGAGATACTTGCGCGGCTTGGCATTGAGGATCTGGACCTCAATCTGAAGGAGAGAAGGCTCCGCTGGTATGGACATGTGGAACGCTCCAATGGTGCAGTCAAGACAACCTTTGACCTACAGGTTGATGGAAAGCGTGGGCCTGGGAGGCCCAAGATGACATGGAAGCAGCTGATAGAGAGGGATCGCAGAGAGTGGAAGCTCTCGGCTATCGACCCTCATGATAGACATACCTGGAGATCTGGTGTGAGATCTGCCATGCGTGCAGCAAGCCAGCTACCTGGAAGGGGACCCACTGCGGTGGATGTTGCCCTTGTACCTGCACGTTAATCAAAAATCCGATGATGATGGATGATGGTCAGCTATTCCATGCACCACTTCAATGACTTTTATGATATTCATGTTACGGGAAACAGACGTCTTCCATATGAGTCTGCACATCAAGTAAATGTATGTGATTGCTTGTGAACTCTTTATATGGATTGTGTGTTCTCCATTCAGTGAAAATACCCAGGCAATGCCACAATTACGAAGCACAGCCTCCCGAGGCACCAAAACAAAGAAAGATGAGAAAGTAATAATGATAAAACACACGCCACACATGAAACCACCAACGCAAAAACAAAGCAAAAACTGCAACAGAGAAAGCGCCTTGGAACGGTCAATAGGAACACTAGTTGGAGGACGGGGGCGCCTTTCATGGATCACCATTGTTCATTTTGTGCCCTCAGCTGTCATGAAACGCTTCTCCGTCCACTTTATACTAAATCCTGGGTACGTCGAGTAAGAGCTAAATGTTCTAATGGTTTGAAAATGTTCTCGACTCGAGCGGGATTCGATCAGCCCACAATCTCCTGCTCGGGAGGATTAACCACTAGGCCACCAGCCCACATTTTCAACGTGCGTCTATCGGAGTATAAACACAATTATTGTTATAAACGCGTATTTGTTTATTTTCATTAATCAAACATAATTAAAACTTCATGAAACCGTTGTGAATTCATCAACCGGATTGCTGACTACCGATAACATCAAATATTGTTTCAGAAGGATCCCAGCTAGCATTCTACATAAGTCTATATTTGACCATTCTTGGCCCGACGGGATTCCTGTCGGGCCGATAACGGTCCGACATAGATTTAAGTAGGCACCAAGTGTACATTCTACTTAAATTTAGAACTGTACGGGACCGTTATCGAACAGACAGGCATATCGATCAGATAACGGTCCAGTATAGATTTAAATAAACACCAAGTGTGCATACTACTTAAAACTATACTGGATCGTTATCGGCCTGGCAGAATTCCTGTTGGGCCGATAACGGTCCAATATAGATTTTAGCGGACAGCAAGTGTACATTCTACTTAAATCTATATGGGATCTTATCAGCCCGACAGGATACCGGTCGGGCCGATATTGGTCTAATATAGATTAAAGTAGACACCAAGGGTGTATTTAACTTAAATCTACATTGGTCCGTTATAGGACGGACAGGAACCCTGTCGGGCCCATGACGGTCCAATATATAGATTTAAGTAGAATGCCAGCTGGGATGACAATAATAAACTATGATCAATACTTGCCTATAGTATAGTATAAACATATTTTATTGCATCAGTTCATATGGCAATGGGGTCGGGCCACAAGTTCTACCAACATTAGTTACTGCCCTTCCCCTACAGAGTTTCATTACAACAATATACAGACATTTGATAATGGCAAATTGAGAGACATTATTTAAATACTTCATATGGAGTGATTGTTTAACAAAATATGGACTCAAAAACAAGTATACAATACATAATTTTAAAAGATGATGGCTATACATAATTTTAAAAGATGATGGCTTATATGAGGTGATGAGAAAAATAAAGTAAATAATTAACCAAAAACATATAATAAGATAATAATGGAATGTCATGCTGGTCTTAAGTTAGCAGCAGGCTAGTTGGTGAATCTTCTGGTATCCTATTTTCACAGCCGTCCAAACGTTTATCAAGAATACTGTGTATACACGATATATAATACAGTGCAACCTTACTACGAGTCACTCTTGGAAAGTTATTAAAGCGGCTGCTGTAGAGAGGTGACTGTTGTATGGAGGCTAGATGTATATTAGAACAATATTTTGATAAAAAGAAAAGTGGCTGTTATAGAGAGGTGGCTGTTGTATGGCGGCTAAATATATAATAAAACAACATTTTGGGATATCTTAAAATTGGCTGTTATAGGGAAGTGGCTGTAGTTGTCTTCTAGGGGTTCCACTGTACATATAACATAATTGAATAGCACTTATGTAACTGAAGTGTTTTATTTTTTATGTCTAAGTACAGTACTTTTTCAACATATTTATAGTTTTCTAAAGTTGATTGCCGTTATAATACACGTGAGAATTATTAAATAATCTTATATTTGTCTCTCTTCTCTAACATTCACTCACATTCGTAAGCATACCACTTAGTGAAAATAAAAAAAAAATGGCTTTACCGACACGTTTCATTAACTACATTCAAAGAAGTTCCCTTTCATCTAACAGAAAGATTGTTTATCCAGTTATAAGGGGACTGGGTACACCTGGTACTTTTCTGTCCTTTTACATTACGAAAACAAGTCTGTTCAAATATACTGAAAATTTTAGTACTAAAAATGAAAACTTTCAGATAAAAAGCCTGATATTTTTCATATTTCTGCTCAAAAACATAGATTGTGGGTACTCGTTAGAACTGCCTGCTCAAAAACATAGATTGTTGATACTCGTTAGAACTGCCTTGGCGAGGCGGTTCTAACGAGTACCCACAATCTATGTTTTTGAGCAGAATTAAGAAAAATAATGTATACCCCTGTAAAATCCAGTTTTACTATATAAAAGTGGGGTTTAAGAGAGTGAATATTATATAGGCATGTTTTCGTGATGTAGACAAGGGAGACATGTTTTGTGACATCCTGTATGCTTTCCTGCGCACCTAGTCCTCTCTCCCCTCTGAAAAGGTGTCTACTTTACATCTAGAAGCATTGATTTAAAAATAGATACTGGTTTTAAGAATAATAGCTACACGGGAGAGGAAGAGTTTAAGTCTGATTTCTGTTTATGAGTTAGATCGGCATCCGTCCAAGAAATGAGACATAGTCAACCTAAGTCCAACTACACACTAAGATGTGTCTCAATTGTACCAAATACTCCAATCATTATGTTTGAATCGGATAACAGTAAGGCGAAAAAAAGGATCTTTTTGAAGGGAAAGATAAAAATTCACTTTGTAAGACGTACAGGCTTACTGAATGGGCCGTTACCAGTTGAATTATGAGTTTGAATACATTTACCGCTGAATTTTATTTAATAATTAGCATGTGGTCAAAGGGCAACATATAAATACTAACCGAAAGGCAAGAATTTCAGGAAATGTCGGTGGAAACAAGAGACAAAAGTTAGGAATATTCGTATAGTTACTAAATATCTCCGAAAGATGTTCATTTTTTTTATTCTAATTACTTGTTTTGTAATATATTTCACGTATTTTACTTCAGCTACATCTTTTGTAGTATATACAGGGCCTTCTAAAAGGGTCTACTCTACAAGGAGGAATTTGTTCCCCTAAGGACCATATTCTTTCCTTTTAGAGTAGACTCCATTTCAGAAGGGCCTTTTGAGATCCATAGCGATAGAATAGTGGCATTTGGCGGCAATGCAGTTTCCATTGTTTGGTTAAGTTAGGTGCTACTTTAGTGTGGTTTGTATATTCTAGTCCTTTGGGATTGACCTCCTTTGGATTTTTCTTAAAACGGGATATCGCTCAACCATGAGCTAGGAAGCGTGAGTAGTGTTGCATGTTGTAGGGTACAGGGAATTTATTATTTTTCCCATAGACCTCCATGGTAATTCCACCCTTTTTGGTCGCTAAGAGTTCATTTTAGGGTATAGCTGGGCTTCCAAATTTTGCTTTAATTCAAAGACCAGGCTTAGCACAGCAAATAAATATGGAAAAACACCACAGTCACCAGTATTTTCTGGGACTTTTTGGAGGCTGAATGTAGCAACCCCTCAGTTGGCAGGTATCAAAAATTTAAACTTTGAAATTTCACCACTTCTGCTTATTGCTCCAGCAAACACTTATTTCTGTGAAACAATCAGGACATTTCACACAAACATTTTTTCTTCAAATAATAATAATAATAAATCACAGGTCACCTTACAAAAAATAACTACCCCGGGTTTCCCTGCACATTTTTGCACCAATCAGCAGTCCTAGCACAATTGGTTCCCTGTGCCCTATACCGGTATTATTGTTTGTGAACAGAGGCCATAAAACCGGGTCTGCTATGTTTATATTTTTTATTTTTTGATGTGTTTTTCGGCCTTCACTGTGCGCATATGACATTGATCTTGGCCTTCGCTTTGCGCATACAATATAAGTGTCTTTTATTTGTGTTGCCCATCAAATACATTATTTACTGAACTACAAAAAATAAACCAATAAAGATACTAGTATTCAATCTATTTTTGGTTCGTTCGTTCCTTCGTCTCTTCCTTCTTTCATTTCGATTCTCGCCCGATCACTCACAGTCACTCACATGCCCCCTTCCCCCTCCCAATTCCATTCACACCTCATTCCTAACATCCAGCTCATTGATATATTCGCCCGTTCATTCATTCATTCATTCATTCATTCATTCATTCTCCGGAGACGGTTTATCATCTCGGCGGCTCCTATGAACTCTGACTTCAACTATTGAGTACAATATCATGGCTGCAACAAGTAGTCCAATAGCTACAATCAGTTTTGTGGAGACGCATAAGAAGTTGCTGTAGACAAAGGTTATGGTGAAGCCGACTGCTTTCCATGTGTGGTAGTTGGCGAAGGCAGCATCTGTCTTGTTTGGGAACAGGAGCGCCACTAGAGCTGAAAAACAATAATTTTAACCCATAAAGCGCCAATCACAACTACAGCAGACGACAGTTTGAAATAATTTTTTTTGTATATTTTTTTAAAGAAAATAAGTCTTGACATTTCATGTGAATCGTCAAGACATTTTCTCTGACAAACTAGAATGTTTTGACTTTAAGAGAATGTTGGCACTTTAAGGATTAACAATGATAGCCACTCCTACCTACACGTGTTACTTTATTTGCAAGTAAACTTATCAATAACATACCAAACAATATAAAACTTAAAAGAGGATATCAGTTCAATATTTTTTATATTTCCACGAAAACATATATTGTGGGTACTCATCTGAAGCGCCTCGTCGTGAGTACCCAGAAGATATGTTGTAAGGTGTTTCTGAGTACCTTCGAGGAGAACTAAAACAAAAATACTTTTTATTTGTTTAAAAAAAAGCGCCAAGTACCTGGAGATATGCTTATATACACAGAAGACTGAAATTTAAGATGAATACTTGAGTCGTGTTATCACATAACCTGTCCTCGGGATCAGCACATTTCACATTTCACAAACCATACTGCACATACAACGTAGTCTGGTGATGGCGAGACGCAGTTCGCTACTAAAATCTACAAGGTCTGGGCGAACTGCTCATTTCTTCAGTCGATGCGCATGTGCACAGTCTGGATTGACCAATGTGCAGTTTAATGATTATGAGGGTCTCTAAGTCATCTGTACTCCAATTTTCTAAAAGCTTAGGATAAGGCTCTCTTGTTTACAAAAGTTTTTTTTTTTTTTGTTTTTTTTTTTTTTTTTTGTTTTTGTTTTTTTGGGGGTTTTTTTACAAAAGTGTTTTTTTTTTTTTTTTTTTTTTTTTTTTTTTTTTGACTATCCCCAAATGTGTTTGGCAATGTTGCCCAAAAGATAACTACACTTTTTTTTCCGAAAAATTCAGTAACCACTTATTCCCTGAAACCATAGGGACCCTCATTTATGCATAGTTCTATTATTATTACTTGTAACTAGATTCTTAAAGGAATCTCTCTCTCTCTCTCTCTCTCTCTCTCTCTCTCTCTCTCTCTCTCTCTCTCTCTCACACACACACACGGAACTGAAAAATTCCTGGTCATCAAGTTTTCTGGGCCAGACTAGCTATTTTGGTGACTTGGTCAGTTAGGCCCTCATCACTGGCCCTCATATAAATGTTTTCACACATCCCGAAATGGGCCTAATAATCACAAAGTATCAGAAAATATGAATTACACCATAGTGAAGGAGGGGGAGACATTTTATGACCGCCAAACGACACCACGATAAACGTTCTAAAATTATGCTCACCAGATATTCTGACAAAATGGCATATTCAAATAGATCCAGATCAGACTGCTCCTGCAGTCTGATCAAGGTCTACACGGTTTGACATTCCAGTAAGCATTTTTTAAAAGCAACTGGATAAAGAGTAAAAATAAAGCACAAACAGTATGGAATAAAAGCTTCGACATGACATTTACAGTAACATCAGCAGTACAGCATAGGGAAGATAAATATAAACCCACCGTTAGATTGCGTCTGCCATATTCCCTCCGCCAGTCCCCATATAACAGGAACAACATAAATTAAAGCAACATGATTCGCTGTTGGTTTCCAGACATACAAAATAATCAGCGTCACTAGATTCACTGCCGCCGCAACACCAAACAGAAAGTACCGACCGGAGTATTTAGACAGGCGGCTTAGCAACAAGGCAAACACAGTGGTAGAACAGCCGTAGGAAGCCATCACGAATCCAATAGTCTGGATACCGACTGGACAACTAATATAGGACTGAAACAAAAATGCAATGTTAACACATTTATGCCTGGCGTCAAAAATGATATTGGCAGACAGTATAGACCCTGATCAGACGCCGCAACATGCGGCGTCTGATCAGGGTCAAAACTGTTTGGACAAAAAATAGAAATTTATATAAACCATGGTAATGATAATTACCAATACCCCTTTTATTGTAAATGAGGCGAAAGGGTCCACTAAGCGCTAATTGGTTAATTTAGGAATGAATCTTATTTTTGTGAATTTGACTGAATTGGGGTTTTACGGCCCAGTCAAATCATTAGGCATTACCCTCAG
The DNA here is from genome assembly GCA_964016985.1 of Anodontia alba. Taxonomy (NCBI): domain Eukaryota; kingdom Metazoa; phylum Mollusca; class Bivalvia; order Lucinida; family Lucinidae; genus Anodontia; species Anodontia alba. The sequence continues at coordinate 51,242,837 of OZ024830.1, forward strand.
TCAACTCATTAAGGTCATGTCGAACCGATTAGTTTACCAAACAACACTTTTTGGGGGCAGGCTTATTTATCTAAGCGGTTAACCAGTACTTTTGAATATTCGTTTGCCAGAAAATTTATTTTTTGTGAAAGCAGCGGCTCAGTAACAAGATAAATATTTTGGTCGAACAGCCATAAGAAGCCATCACGAAGCGATATCAACCGGATGACTGATATATGACGAAACAAAAATGTAATGATAAAACTTTTTTATAGGAATGAATAGAACCGCAATGTGAGAAAGCGTACTTTCTGACATGTGCGCCCATCGAAGACTCAAATCAGCCTGCACACCCGCGCAGCCACATCAGAGTCTTCGTTTTCTGCATGAAGAAACCTTGCATCCTGGGCTATCCAAAACGCGCCCAATGAAGATTATGATCAGACTGCGCGAATGCGCCGGCTGATCTGAATCTTTGCAGGGCGCACATTTTAGAACATACGTCTTCTGACGTTGCGGTTCAATTCATTTTTTTGCGGATTTTATTGATGTGTCGGCGAATCACTCAAAAATGGAATAAAGTTTCCTTTCAAAAGGAAAGCTTTGCCAAGTTTTATCAGTGACCTCTCTTTGTGCATGTTTATAGGAATGCAAATGCCACAAACCATGATCCTAGTTTGTTCACACGGTTCCCTATATTCTGAATAGAGGCGACACCTATTTAACCTGTCCCACATACCAACCAAGTTTCATCAAACCATCTCAAAGTGTACCGCAGTTATCGAGCGTACACACTTTTATAACTAAACATTCCGAGGGAATCTTATAACTAAACATTCCGAGGGAAAGGAACTCGAAAACTTAGACAATGTGAATTACCATTCTTGAACACGGCACTTGGTTTGTCCTACATACATTCCATATATCATCAAACTATCTTAAAATGTATAATCAAATATTACCAGGGGATGTCATAAGTGTTGTTATAATTTAACCAGCCAATCATGCAAAGAAGTTGGTGGAAATGGTCCAATCTTTCCATTCCACTGCAATACGATTTCCCTTCTGCATGATTAAACCGCAACCCCTATTTGTCTGATAGATTTTACAGCCTGTGGCATCCCTTTCCTGCTTCTACGTACAGAGCAAAGACAGTAAATCCGATCAGCACGAGGGTTTTCAAATAAAGCAGGACTCGAAAAGAAAACAAACAAAAGATCCATATACACATCATTACGAAAACATGCATATTCATATACAGAAAATTTTACCACCAAAAAAATGAAAATTTTCAGATAAAAAAGTCTGATATTTTTCATATTTCTGCTCAAAACATAGATTGTGGGTACTCGTTAGAACCGCCTCGACGAGGCGGTTCTAACGAATACCCACAATCTATGTTTTTGAGCAGAAATAAGAAAAATAATGTATACCCCTTTAAACCCCAGTTTTACTATACAAAAGTGTGGTTTAAGGGGGTCAATGTTATATAGGCATGTTTTCGTGATGTGTAGCACCTGTTCTGCTTTCCCGTATGTGCCGGTATAAATCTGAACTTCATGCAAACAGCCATTTTGCGCAATGGCTCCTTGCTACACGTTAATTCCAAATTTTGCCGGTTTTGCCGGAAGATCTCCTTGAACATAAGTCAGCCCTGCTATCATCCTTTCGTAAGCTGACTGTTCTCTTTGTCGGAGGCCCGTAGTTACGTAAACTTGACCTAAGAAACTGCATACAGTAATGTCCTTATGCGACAAAGCTTGTCGTTACCAGGCTGGTCTACGAGGACTTTCACTTGTGTCATTCTTGGGCATCCGTTTTTTTTTTGTTTTTTTTTTTGTTTTTGTTTTTTTTTTTTTTTTTGTTTTTTTTTTTTTTTTTTACTTCAAAACATCTCCTTGTTATTATTTTGGGTATACTGGGAAAAGCAAAAAGGTAAATGAATGTCACTTGTATTGTTAAAGGACGGAAATTCATCTAAACAGTGTGTCCAAGTCGAGATATTTTATACCGCTGAATGAAACTGACTGTCCGATACAACCCACAACGACCGTTACATTAACACCAGCTAATATACCGGCTCTTGGATATAACGATTGTCGAAACTTTGTCTCTTCAGGTGCATCCGACGTATCTTTACAATGTTTTAGTACATTGAGACCTTGAAAATATTACACAAAGGTTCTAAGGAAAAGGTTTTCTAAAGGTGGCCGATATTCATCGGCACTACTCTCTTTTTCCCGATAGCCTGCTTTCTAGTCGATTCGTTCTCAGAGTGAGTAATGGGTTTTACTACTGTAAACATAATAAAAACGGTCACACTATGTAACGAATATAGTTATGGAACAGAAAAAAAAAAAACAACGAAAACAAAAAAAAAGTATAACATGAAAATCATGTTATACAATGGCGTTGCTGATAGTATTTCATCTTTTTAAATACTTACAATTTTTGGTAAAATCTACAGGGAAAAAAAAACTATTTATTATATATATCAAGGGCAGATAAATTAAGAATTTTAATGACCAGAGTAGTGGCCCTTGACCTGCGAGTAATCTTTACAGCGTAAAATTTTATTAAGATATTCCATAAAAGAAATTTGGCCTAAACTGATTTTTTTCACATATATCAAGGGCAGATAACTAGAAAAACAGAATATGCATCTGATAGTATTCTATACAGCTGTAAAATTTCATCAAAATATTCCATATAGTAATCGAGCTACTGGTCAAAATGTGTGCTTCATATACGACCGCCGTGACAGCAGCCACAAGTTATTCACCCGTTTGCCGATTGTCCGATACTTTATACACCTGACAGCCGTGTGAATGAACACGGCCGTCGTAACAATAGCATTTGACGGCAGTAGACGGGTGACCCGACTATGCCTGTTTCTAAAGGCGACTGAGCCCTGAAAACGAGGACAAATACAGACTAAAACCGGAACGAGCTTTCCATTCTAAATGGTAGGTACGCGCAAGCCAATAAAACCCAAAAGGCTTTATTAGATGTTTGTCTGTTATTCGCCAGAATTTACACATCAATAAAATCCATAAAATAAGATTTATTTCTTTTCATTTCAACTCTTTCATATTTACTCCAAAGCGCGAGATGAGATAAATAGTTTATTTTAGAATACTACGCAAAGAAAATAGTTTCAAGATTCCTGCTCAGTTTATTTATTGAAGTATAAATGCACGTTTTGAATTTTGCTGTCGATCACCCAAATAGCACTACATTAGTTGACTTGAAATTATTGATGACTATCAAAGACAGACCAAATTGACCAGAATGGAACAGGCTGCTCTAAACCTTCTCAGGGACATATTGCTTAGGACGTAGTATTGTCTTGTCAGAATCAAAATCAGAATGTTTTACTGGCGACACATCAATAGACATTCATTCACCAGGGCCAACAATTGCAAAGACTAGTCTCTAGATCTTACAAATGATGTGAATCTAGCGACAGGTTCCTCAGAACTTTCAGCAGAGGAGATTATAGTTGCAGGGAGTGCATTCCAATCCCTAATGGAGTCTGGAAAGAAACTGTACTTATAAATGTCAGTTCTAGCATATGGCACTTGAAATGCCATTGGATGCTGATTCCTACTGCGCCTATTTGGGGGTTGAAGGTCGTCACAAGGTATACTCGCTCTACCTTTCAGACCTTTGAATAGCAATATGAGTTTACTACCTTTGCGTCTCTTGTGAAGAGACTCCCACCCTATCTGTTCAATTATGCTAGTCATACTTCCAGTTTCAAAGTTGTAGTTTCCAGTCACAAACCTAGCTGCACGATTCTGAACCTTTTCCAATTCTTCCTGGACAACTATTCCATGTGGGTCCCAAATAGAGCTAGCATACTCCAGGATTGGTCGCACCAACCCCTTGTATGCCGCGTCCTTAACATCTTGGGGGCATGACGATAGATTACGTCTTAGGAAACCAAGAATTCTGTTTGCTTTTGTGCAAACATTGCTTACATGAGTATTCCATTTCAAATCCCTAGAAATTGTCACAACAAAGTATTTAATATTATCCACATTTTCGAGGACTGTTCCTTCTAAGGAGTAAACTGCATTAATCTTTTTGATCCGCTTCCTAGTAAGCTGCATAATGTTACATTTCACGAGCTGAAATCTCATACCCCATTTCCTGGCCCATTTGCCCAGTTGATCAATATCCTTTTGGAGTTTGGATGTGTCTTCAGTGCTATCAATCTGACGATAGCAGACACAGTCATCAGCGAACAAACGAATTTCAGATTCTATTCCAGCCATGATGTCATTTATATACAAGGAAAACAACAGTGGGTACAACTTGTGTACTGTACCATGCGACTACCGTCCTTTCGACGTAATTTTAAAAGAACCCCTTTGCTTGACACTTTATTCTGAATTCTGAATGAAAAAAAAAGGTAGTAGTGACAGACGAGAACTTAATAGTCACCTTTCCCGCATTCTGTTTTAGTAATTTGCTTCTTAGAATTAGACCTTTGACCCTAAATAAATCTGGCTCACATGTAGAGTAAAATAAACTTTTTGAATACGTGATGGGAAATATGATTTTAACGATGCAGCTGACTGCTCTACATAACGTATTTTCCCTAAATATTCAGATAGCTTAACAACTTACCATACTTGTCCTTAATTTTTACAAAGTCCACTGAACTGCCTATTGGTGCGTCTACAAACTGATGAATGAGTTTCAAACATTTAAACAGACTAGACCCTGATCAGACGCCGCGTTCTATGGCGTCTGATCAGGTCCTACACTGTTTCAACGATCCTTATCGTCTGAATACTTAGGGTAAATATGGTATAGGCAACAAATACGCTGACCTGAAGTAGGGAACCATACAGTGTTTTACCTTTGTATAATCAGTCCAGAGAATCGCCTGTTCCATAGCCATGAACATAAATAAAGGAACCAGCAGAGCTATATTTGGATCAGCGAGAGCCTTTCCGCAGGAAACCAGAGAACCCAAGACCTGTTTCTCTTTCCTTTTCGTCTTCGTAAGGGGCGGAAGCAGAAACGTTGTAAGAACCAGACCAAGTACGTCACAAGCCATATATATTGACAGTAGAATATATACAATATATTTTTCAGGCTCTGCTATCTCGGTTGTCGTGTTCGCGGCTATTGGGCATTCGTCTTTGCCACAAACATTTGTGCCATTTGTTGAGATTTCTTCATAAGTGCCTTGTTGCAGAACTAACGATGAGATCAAGTTTCCAGTTATCTGGGTTGTTTCAAACATACAGAAAAATATTCCATTGAAGCGGCTTAAAATGGCGTGACCATCTTCACCTTTTCTCTCCGCGTATGAATATGCTTTTTGAGCTAAATATACACTTTGAGAAGTCCACATGGGACCCGCTGTCAAACCAAGTAATACTGATGAGGGCACTAAGGTCGCAAAGGATGGATAAAAATTAGTTCCAGTGTAAATCACGTGACAAATAAACGAGATTATAAGAGATCTTTTTTCTCCGATGGCGTTCAAGATGGCGGGTGCAAGAACACCCGATAAAATAATGCAGGCATATAAACTTGAGAGTGAAATGATGCCAAGTCCCGCCTCTTGGTTGAGACTACTCTGTAAGTTCTGTATTGCAAGGTAGGCTGTAAATATTGACGTAAATGAGACAGATAATACAACCAAACTGCGATATTCTCCACCAGATTCGCCATTGTTTCCATAACGTCGGTTTCGTTTCATCTTTGTATGCGTATTCGTGAGATAAATCTATCAGAATACGGGATACAAAAATCATAAGTATGCTTCAATTATCTTTGCGTTGTTTACATCCATTCTGAAAAAAGAAACTGGAATTAATTATCAATAAACAAAGACTAACCAGTGTACGTAAAATGTTATACACAATGATCTGAGAGAGAGAGAGAGAGAGAGAGAGAGAGAGAGAGAGAGAGAGAGAGAGTCTACAATGAATTATCTTAAAACGTTAAGCCCAGCAACTGTAGTATGAATTACCATACATATGATGATAGATACCTTTTTGTGTAAGAATATCATAGTTTTCCGTAAATCCTGAAACTACTTTTGGTATTTAGACATAAGCAGAAAAGGAAATGCGGTATCGATCAAAGAAAGCATTATCCATCACTTTTGCATTTATGTACAGGATGTAGAATATTTGAAATAATTTTGACCAAAATTTGTGATAAAATGGATGATATATTTAAGTTCCACTTAATAAGTAAGTCAAAGCCTGTCTTCAAGCAAAATGCTGTCATAACGACATACCTTAATGTCAAGAAATTTAATTCAACTACTTAATATTGATGAGATTATCAATAGGTCCTGTTGAGCGATCCAAAATACATGTATATCCCCACTAAACTTTTTATTTATAATACAGCTACACGTTAAACTCCTTTTATAATCCCGCTACATGTTAAACTCATGTTACATAATGCATACTCGTATAACCTAGATGGTTTTCTTGCACTGTCGACGTATCTGTTCCAACTTTGATATGAAATATCTGTGATATTTGACCATTAACCCATATAAGCCTAGCGTACCATAAAAGGGACATTTGCGAACAGTGTAGACCAAGAGCAGACGCCGCAGAACGCGGCGTCTGATCAGGGTCTAAACTGTTTGCATTAGGTTCAGATATTTCTATAAAACATGACAATAATAAAAACTAACCAGACACCTCTTATATAGGAAATAAACTTGTCCAAAGAATTAAAGTGGAAGAATCCACTCGGCATAAATGGGTTAAAGTCCAGGTCTCTGTAAGGGACGTTTTCATCGTACAAGTAAAATAAGGTCTCTTATCTATTGAAATGGGTGTTATTACATGAAGGCTCCTTAAATGCTTATGTCATTGTAAATATATTACTATTTTGGCAAACAGTGTAGACTCTAAGCAAAATGCGGCGTCTGCTCAGCGTGTACACTGTTTACCAGAGAGCTATTCGTAGTATACTAAATACAGTTAAATCGGACAATATGACCAAGGTAACAAAAACTGTACTGAGTTACACCCCACAGATTATCCGCTTGGGTATTAGTAACAAAATTATGTTCGGTTCAAAATCTATGTTTTATGGATGAATATCATACCAGCATCTCGAAAACAAATTAAAACTTGCACAAGAAATTAACCTAAATGCGTCTACAGATTTATAACACTTCCCAGCTAGCATTCTTATAACGGCCCGCTATAGATTTATAAGGAATGTTTACTGGATTTACTTGTCTTACTTTTTTTCTTTGCTACGATGAATATTATTTTATCTGTTATATTATCTATCTATTTTGTTGAACTATTACATGTGTACGTCAAAATTTAACCCTTGTCTTGCTGAACCCGGATATACCCTGCCTTTGCAAACAGTGTAGATCCAGATCAGTTGGCTTCTGAAGAAGCCAACTGATCTGGATCTGCACTGTTTGTCTTTTAGTATGTGAATTTATATCAACAACCTGGATCAAGTAATCTGATTGGCTGAAAATTGGAAGTGGGCGTGGCATCTTAATTCATTCAGCAGGGCAAGGGTTAAGTAAGATACACAGGAAATGCCACAATCACGAAGCACAGCCTTCCCGAGTCACAAAAAGAAGGAGAGACGAGGAATTAACAATAATAAAAAAAGACCTACCGTATTCTGCTTTCTCTATTTCATATCAGTATCTTGTAAGCGATATAGCACTTGCATAAGATATCAATATAATGTGTTTCTGAATTATAATACGTTTCTAGTTGTTATCTTTTTGATAAGAAACGTTTATCTTTGCATAAGATATCAATATAATGTGTTTCTGAATTATAATACGTTTCTAGTTTTAACTCATTTATCTTTTTGATAAGAAACGTTTATCTAATCAAATATATTTATTTCTTAAACTAATACACTGATAAACAGTATAACCTCAATGGTTCGAACACGGATGGCTCGTTTACCGTGGATGATTCGATCTCTTTTTTTAGTCCCTACAAAGTTCTTCCAATAGCTCAAGAAAACAAATATTTAGGTATTTTTTTCTTATTTTATCATGGAATTGTATGTTGTGTGTACTCATTAGAATCGCCTCATCGAGGCGATTCTAATGAGTACACTCAACATACAATCATTCTGTAGAAAATCGAAAATATTTCCCTAAATTATCGCTATTTGCTTCATGAACTGGTGCCATGATTAACCCTCAGTGGCTCGAACTACCCATGTCTCGAACGAATTTCCATGGTCCCAAAGATGTTCGAGCCATTGAGGTTCGACTGTATCAAGTCCTACAGTATTTAGTTTTATCTAACAATAAACCACGGTTTTTGATAAAGAGAACAAACTGGGAATTCAACATGTTTGACACATACAGGTGTAGCGTTTGCCGGGGATTTCAACAAATCAAGCATCGTCACACAGCTGCAGATGAATATCGCAATGTACGTTGTAAGGCTGGCACGATTAATCGGATAATCGATTAATTGATCGATAAATTCCACAAAAATGATTATCATCACTGATTTGCTAATACTCGATCATTTGATTTCTGTATTTGTTACTTTACCGTATTTACCCTTAGTATTCAGACACCTCAACTCCTTACCATACATAATCTGTAATTTGAACAAGTACAATTTACTACCCATTGTTGTGTCTAAAAATAACTGGATGGGTGGCAAATAGTGTAGTCCTTGATGAGACGCCGCATTTCAGGGTCTACACTGTTTGTTCAGGCCTGTCTGACCGAATATATGCAATAAAATATAACATATGGTAAGAGTCATGCTCAGACAGACAGGTAAAATTATGACCAAACCTTTAGTGATTAGTAATCGATTATCGGTCACAATGGCAGGACTGATAATCGATTATCTTTCCAGCTCTGATTAGACAGCCGTAGTACGTTGCTCAACTTCGTGAAAAAAAAAAACAACAGCCAATCTGCCCGTCGGCTACCACAGTGGCTGTACATGTAATTTAAATAGTTATTCCGTTTTATCCCCTCCCCCCCCCCCCCCCCCCCACATCCCCAATTCCTCCCCAACCCCCTTCTACACACACACACACCTTCTTCGCACGACTGCTTTCCGGTTAGACTCCTTACTTGCCCTGCAGATAAGAGTAAGGAGTTAATGCAATGCAGCGAGGGACGCATATGCCAGCTACCGGGGCCGAAAATGGTGAAGTCATCTCCTATGCCACCGCTGCCACCAAAATGTAGCGCTTGTCGGGTTTTTCACAAAGTCGAGCATCGCAGTCACCCATCCAGGTACTACCGCAATGTATGAGTACGTTTGCTGAACTTAGTGAAATTGTTGAATTGGGCGCACTCTTTTCTCACCTAACCGATCCAAGCGGATTTGTTTGTTACAAAATAGTGCACCGGCTAAAACCAACATGGCTGACCGAACATTGTTTTCGCCACTGCGAACAGACGATGCTTTTCCGCCATGTTTTAGCCGCCTAACCTATCAAATAAAAGTGGCACAATCGGCCACGGTCAAGTCGGTTCGACGCAGGCTGACTCGGCTGTAGAAAAAAAAAGTGCGTTAGCCGGTTAACCGCGGAGAATCGGCGTAGCCCGGCTGCGAGAAAAGAGTGCGCCCATCGATTTTGCTGGCGCCAAATCTTCACCCTAGGTTCAAATCTTGTAAAAATACAACATAATTGTTCGGCTCGTTTAGAGGCTCCCTAACTCAATCAGTGAAAGGCCGTCTTCCACGACAAGGCTGTAAATGTAATTCATATTTGTATTCCGTTACACATTTAGAAGCCAATTAGATGACATAAATGCTGTGTGATGTGAAAAAGAATGGGCCTTAAAGAACAAGCAAAGAACAAATGCAAAGATGTTTAGCTAGTCATTGTGTTAACACACCAATGTGAAATGTATCGCTTTAGATGTTTTAGATCTTTAACCATAGTTTTATTAGGGAAATATAGGATGTGGGTACTCATTAGAAGTGGCTCACAGAAGTAATAAAGAAAATATTACTCTTGATACCCCAGTCTCATCTGGAGCTATGTACCCGATGCATTTTTTCACTATATATATATATATATATATATATATATATATATATATATATATATATATATATATATATATATATATTACGCTGAGCGAAAAAGGTCTTTCCGATGTAGTTACCTTTCTCTCCCTACCTTAATTAAGCCAGGTAAATGAAAGTCACATTTCCCTCGAATATTTGCGTCCACTTGATCGCTCAAATTTATAATCATCCTAAGGTCAATAATACATTATATGGGACATGTCAAGCAAAAAAGTGCCTTCAAACATGCAGAAAATGCGCAGATCACCCTGGGCATGCGCAAAAGTATCACCCGGGCCTTTGCGCTCCATTCATATATTCATTTAGTAGTAGCCAGTGATTCTGTTAGCGGACAGTGATGGCCCTGATCAGACTGCGCAGATGCGCAGGCCGATCTGGGCCTTCGCTATCCGCATATGCCCGAAGACATGTTTTCGCATGGCGGGGCCCAAATTATATAAGCATAAATACTAAACTATACTCAACAATTAAATGCAGCAACAGCCGGAGCATCTATAACTTGTGTAAATAATGGTTCTACATATAGATGAATGTGGGAGAGTATTTGATTCCAATGGCCAGCTACTCGATCATGTTTTTAAATTTTAAATTACAGGGCCCAGTTGTTCAAAGCTAACGATGTCGTTAGTTAACGATTCGTTAAAATTTACATCGAGTGATACGCAAATATGCTGAAATTTTTTGCTGAAAAAAATGTGAGTAGCTTTTGCAGTGCAAAAGCTACTCACATTTTCTCAGCAAAATATATCAGAATATTGTATATTGAATCAGCTAAAACAGTTAACGAAATGACCCTTAACGAGCTCGTTAAGCTAACGACGCTTTGAACAACTGGGCCCAGGTGTTCTAAAACTTACAAAGAATCTTGCCTTTTTTTGTCTCCAGTTCCACTGATACATTTATGCATTTGTTTGTGTTGAGGTTTTACGGCCCAGTCAACCTAATGTGGTCATGTCGAGCGCGGTCAGTTTACCTAATCACACGTTTACTGGGCAGGCTTAGTCCTCTGAGCGGTTAACCAG